>JAUPMG010040966.1:0-14260 GCA_031762675.1 Pachysandra terminalis | reverse complement strand
CCTAGTGTTTTTATAGATTTCCTATTAGTTTCCTAGTTGGTTTATGAGTTGTTATCTTAGTTGGATTATGCCTTAGTTAATAGCCCTTAGATTAGAATAGTTTAATTACAACCTTTAAATCAAAGTGTTCTAGTTCTAGTGTGAGTTAATCATTGGTTTTATTTTACTTTAATCCTATTCAGATTTTAAGTCTCTTACTTTTAATCCTAACAATTAGATTAATCTTAGTGTTCTTATGAAATCCTAACCATTGATTTTACTTATCCTAATCTTAATTTGATTACCTTATCTATTTTTATCCTATTTAGCTTAGGATTGCTTATCTACCTTTAGATTAGATTAATGTGTTCCTATACAATCTTAACCATTGATTAAAGTGTTAAAATCAGTTTCCTTATTAGTTTAGGATTAGTTCCTAGTTCTTAATTAATCGTAGCAGTTTAATGTTGTTTAGTCATGTTATGGCCTTTAGATCTAAATTCCTACTTATAGTTAAATTAGTATTTATCTTCTTTTAATTGCTAAGTCATATCCTAATTAGAATATTTATTATCTTTTTTTGTGTCTTAGTCTTACTTAAATTAGTCTTTAATTATCTTATTTAATGTGGAATCCTAATATAACTAGTATGCTTCATTTTTAAGTTGTTTGGGACTCCTAATCAAACTATAACTTAAGTTTTCTAGAAGGCTTTCATTAAAAACGAATTTGAATATGTTTTAAGTTTAAATTCTTAGTTTGGGCCTTAAGCCCATTGAGCTAATTAATTAATTAGGGTCTATACTTAATCACTTAAGCCCATTAAAGTTTATAAGTCCAATTCCTTTTAATTAAGCCCAAGACTCATTAATTAAGCCCAACACTTAATTAATTAAGCTTTAAACAATATATTATGTTTTAATGTGTGTTTATACAAGGTCTACACATGATAATATAGATTAAGTTAAGTGTATAGTTATTATATAAGTGTTTTAATAAATATAGTTTATTTTAGAATCCTGTTAATTTACTATTGCATCTTTATATAAAAAGAATTTTCTATTTCAATTTTTCGTGTTGTTACAGTACATTTGATAGAGCAACCCTTTGGATCGGAGACGTGGAAACTATTTCAAAACACATGAGCCCCATTAGTACATTGTTATAGATTTTGTCACATGTATACGTGGTCATCAAATTTTTCAACGTTTTTGAAATATATACAAAGAAATATGCTAGCTTTAGGATAATTTTTTCTGCCACATGGAAAATGTCTTTCGGACTAAAGCATAGTATCTGACCAGGGGATTAACTGAGAGTTCACATGTACACATAGAGAAGTGGGGTTCTCCAAATAAGCTTCCATGTGTGATATGCACGTCTCATCAAGTTTCTTTGCCTGGAGCATAAACTGAATACGTTAAAAATATTTGGATCCCATCAGACTATGTATCAAATCTAACAAGTAGTTAGATACAACATATAACAACAAAATTCCTTCTCCCAGCTAGTTGGGTTAAGATCCTACTCCACCATCACAATTCATAACAAACCATATCTTCAGTATGATCACACGCATTTAAATCATCTTAAGCGACTTCAAACATGTCCCTTTTGGTCTTCCTCGAGCCGTTTTTGATCCTTCAATTGCACCCCACATCTTCTAATAGGTGCCTCCCTAGGTTTTTTTTATTTAACATGGCCAAAACATCTTAGGCTCTTAGACTACTTTCTTTATCTTTTCAACATTTTGGACTAGTCCTAAACACTCTCATATGTATTCATTCCTTACCACATCTTTTCTTATCCTTCCACACATCTATCTCAATATCCTTATCTGCGTTTGAGCTTGAGTTGAACATGTCAATCACATTACAGTCTAAAAGTGTCCCTCCTCTTAAGCCATCTGGCCCTAATTCGACAATTAATTAAATGATTAAAATATTGAAAATTTCTAATGAGTTAAAAACTGTATTAAAAAGAACTAAGAAATTGGCCACACTAAAATGCGTATTAGATATACATTAGTGAATCTGATAAAAAAGAATTAAAAAAAAAAAAAGTTTGGCCCCAGTGAAATATGTATAATCATAACTCAAAAATCCCATAAAAAGAATTAAGAAAGCGGTGGGTTCAATTCAAATACACATTGAATTATTAAAATATTAAATTTTGATTTAATAATTGAAAACACAATATTTTAATGGGACCCAACATTTTCCTGTTTCTTTTTAATACATATTAAATACTAATGAATCCTATAGGCAGCACTAAAAGTAATATTAAGCACCCAATTTAGACTTGTCTTGCTTTTAAGAAAGGATTTCCTTTCAATATTTTCTTTTAAATGGTGATGAAGTAATTAAAAAGGACAAAAAAAAAAAACTATAATATGGAGATTAAAACCCATAAAAGGTAATGAAGACCATATTTTGAGGTGTTTTTCTTTTGGAAAGGATCAGGATTCACCATCAAATGGATCCCACTGAAGAGAACATATATGCCAAGTATCACAATGTATTTGGCACTTTGATTTCATTCTCACATTTTGGACCGTGGAAAACTATTGTTAAACTTAGGTCAAAGTTTGAAAATAGGTAAACAAATCAACTGGTTGAAAGTTTTCCAATTAATCTAATGTTTTTTTTTTTTTTTTGCATGGAGATCCTCATAAGTGTGGACCATTTGATGGTGGGTTTTGATCTATCTCACACATTTGTTAGTTGTCAAATTATAGGGCATAAGCCTTAAGGGTCCTTATTTGGGTTCTAAACAGAAAATAGCATATGTTCCTTTGAAAAAATTAGACAAGTTCTCAAATAAAATATGTCAGTTAGATGGATCCTCATAATAGAAGGGGTATCCTCATAATTGAAGGGAATTGAGTGGTCAATCATGATCACTGTTCACAACATATCATATTGAGGAGGGGAAAAAATGTATGACTTGCAATGAACCAAGAGAGGAAATGTTGATGACAAGTATTTTTTTAATCCTGAACCCAATTGAAGTTGAGCAAAATTCAAGATGCATGAGAAGGGATGAAATAAAAGAAATGGTTGGAGTGTTGTTTTGAAGAATAAGCTTGGCTGGAAGGGAACTGCAGTTGTGGCTAGAGGAGTGCCTAAGAATGTGGCTTTAGCCATCCCTACTGTAGCGAAGATGGCGAGAGTGGCCTTGAAATATATCTGAATTTGATTGGTTTTGATGTTCATAGTATGTTGTTTTCAGGTTAGAATGCTGATCTGCTTTTCTTCTACACCGTTGAGTTTAAGGATATTTTTCATTACATAAACCGGAATGAACAGTGCTCAACTTTCCAACCGACTGGTATGGTCTAATTTATCCTAAAAATAAATTTGTGTCCTTTCTTGTAGTGGGAATTTAAGAATCGAGACAAGAGTTACAAGAAGGTTCGAGCAAAATAAATGAACAAACCGGGTCGGATTCAATTTTGGTTCAACCCAATCCACCTTTTACCTCTTCCTTTTGCGTTTTCCTGTAATCGTAACAAATTTCTTTTGTTGGGTCACAAAGATGAAAGACCCTCATCGTCCTATATATAGATTATAGATATGCTATTGCCGAGATCAAACCCAAAGAACATTAAGAAAGAAAGCAAGAAGCTAGTATTTGTATATTTCCTCTCAGTCCGAATGTCGACCCCAGTAAAAGATACGATCGATCTCCCCATTCGATCGTTGACCGAGGACACCACCGCAGCAAAGGAATATGGTGCCTCTTCATCTGCTAGTGTGTCGAAGTCTTTGCAAAAGTTAGAGAGAAGATTTAAAGAAATTAGGTTACGCTCAAGAATTCAAAGACTGTCGAGGGACTCACCCGAATAGTCCCGAATTACTATTTACTCGATGTACTGTTTATCTGAGTTATTATTTACCCAAATGACTATTTACCATTGTTCACTCATTTGGTTGTTTATGAATTATTAAATATATTTTTTATACATATAATGTCTCACATGCATGCATGCAGGGGGCGAAGCCAAGATTCTCTTGTAGGGGGGAGGAGGGGGGCAAGATTTCATTGGTTGCGTGGTTCTCAAGTCCAAAAATAAAATAAAAAATAAAAAAATATAAATTATTGAGTACAAATTTCAACAAAATTTTTCTTTTCATTGATAAAAATAAGATCGAAAATGATCATTTTACAATTATCCACCTTAGATGTGTGTGTCCACGTTATATTATTACTCTGGTCATGATGGTCATGATAGTTAGGGGTGTAATTGGGCCAGTTTAGTTCAGTCTAATAGCCAAACCAAATCAAACCAAAATACAATGAACAAAATAAATAACCGAAACACAGTCGAACCAAACCAAATAACGGTGATCTAAACCGAACTAAACCAAAAAAGATTTGGTTTGATTAAATTAATAATTTTTTTATATTAAAATACATAGATATACACACCAAAATACATACAAACAAAGATACTAAAGGACCCAACAAATGCTCCCTCTTAGATTGGTCTTACCTCCTGCCTATTCAATCTTTGCGTTGTCACAGTAACATTGCAACACGTGAATATATCCATCAATTATACCAGTCTTTAACATTGGCCATAGGTGATGCTATCAGGCACTTGCTCTCGCTTCGGATGTCGGGGATTCCGAGTTTGCAGTCATGCTCGAAATACGTGGACTTCGCGCTAGGCTTTTCCTGAATTCCATCCTTGATTGTAGAATGCCACACTCCGTGCTCTCTCTGGATGAGGGTAATTGGGTCCCTGGGCTGATGCTGCTTCCCTTTATTCGAAAGTGATGCATCTATTTGGAATATCACAGAAGGAGTCACTGTTAGCGCATACCAGATGGTTTATAGGAGGTCAAGATGTTCTTTTTGGACGGAAATCCGTCAGACAAAGGCTTGTAAGTATTGCTCATCTCTGAGGCGTTTCGACCAAAGTCCAATTTTGGAAGCCATGGGGTGGTCAAACTCTTCTATTGATGTCGCCGCAAGCAAGGAAGATACAAGGAAGTTTGAAGCCAATTCTCTTGTAGAAGAGGGGAATTCCAAATTATTGATGTTGAAGGGCTCAGTTCCAGACAGCAGTATGTAACTGAGAGAGCTCTTGTAGAATTACTTCTTCCTTGCATAGATCAAAGCTCCAGTGAGTCTTGCAATACATTTGCAAATGACTTGAGATCAATGAGCAACAAATAAATTCACTCACTCGTGGGGCAAGTAGACAAGCAGGACCTGTTGCTTCTGGAATTGAAGGTGTTGCAAACAAAGGCAATACCCGCAAAGGTATACGGGGTAGCAGTCCTGCTTTAGGCAGACAATCAACAGGAGCAACTGATGTAACGCCACCCTCATCCGCAGCGTAGCGTGCTTCCATGTGGTTGCGGTTGCAGTTTCTCCTGAGGTTGCTTCCTATCATTTGTGCAGATAGGTGATCTCAAACTCTGATACCATCTTTTGTTTTTTTCTATGGAAAATGCACCCATACTCTAAATTTATTTACATATGTTGGATGTTTGTTATTATGTTCAATCGTTGCACATTCTGACTGATTGCTGATAACAGTAGTAGTTTGTCCTGTGAGTTTGTGACTAAACCTTCTCCATCTCCATTATAAGTTAGCTCTACAAATACCATGTTTACGCTTTCTCTGTTAATTGAGGTTAAGTATATAGATTTTAATTGTGTTATGAATGGTTGGATAGGAAGTAATGATACAAATTAGAACGAGGAAAACCACTTCCATAATATCGGATCAATTATCCATAAAAAGGGGATATTGGCGAGAAATTTGCATATAGAAAGAGAAATATTGCATCAGCTATCCATCAGTTATATATATATATATATATATATATATTTGTATTTGTGTGTAATATGTATGTTTGTGTCTATGGTGGGGGGTGATATTAGTTGAAATACTCGTTAATCGTATTTGTGTTTGGGGAATGTGAAATAGTTGCGGTTTCATACTCAACTTGTGTAAATAAGACACTGAAGTTCCTTTACAGACAGACGTATCTTAGGCACCAAACATTGTTATATCACCTATTACATAAAATGACTGAGAGACAGGTTCAGCAGGTTCTCTCTTCACATTGTACTGAATCTCATCCATTAAATTTATCAGGGAGCCATCTGGGCAGAACATGAGGAACATGCTTGCTACGGTCATACTTTGTCTCCTTGGAAGTAGAGTGTTATATGAAGATGCAAGCATCACTTCTTAGCCAATCCAAAGGAGTTCCCCCAAAAGGGATGGTGAGTTGCTGGGGGAAGGGTCTGTTGCAAGTCCATCAGACCTCCCTGGAGATAACCTCTTCGATTTGCTTTTGTTGGTTTTGCATGGGTTGTTGGGCAGTTGCCAGCGAAGTTGGCTGAAGCCCAAGTCTGCTTCCAAGTCGACAGTCAAATCTCCGAGGGGATTTTATGCTTTTGATCAAGAAGTAGCCGAGAGTTTACAGGTTTGATCTGGTTAATTTATTTAATTTTTCTGTTGGTTGTGATTGGGTTTTCTCTTGCTTATTTGTTTCTTTATTTTAACTATTGCAGAATGACCTGGATCATATGCAATTACCCGAGATGATCCGTTGGAATCTCCAAGCTGCAATGCTGAAGCTTCCTCCTTATCCTCCATGCTTCATTTCTTGTCACCCACCAGCTCTCTCCACTACAGCTCTTGCTTCACTTCAGTCCAGCATCTTACAAATTGTGAATTTGAACTCCCAGAGGAGCCAGGTTCCTTTGACACGAACAGCCGCCAACATGCCCGGGAAGTCCAAATCATTGTCATTGCAGGACCGAGACATGGAAGTTGATCCGTGGACCCTGTTAGAAGATGGAACAGGGTCAGGTCCCTTGCCAGGTAACAGCGGCGTAGTGGTTGCCGGTGACAATGCCAATCTTAGAGCCTGCAGTTGGCTCAAGGGAGCTGTAAGAGTGAGACGGACAGACCTCACTTATGTTGGGACTATGGACGACGACAACTGATTTTACTAATTAGATTGATCGGCAGCCGTGGTCAGCTTCCTCACAGATAATCATTTTTTCACATTATGCATGATTGGTATTGACATTACCATCATCGACGAGCTCTTGCATTAATTGGCAAGGAGAAGCTGTCAGAAGGAATATTTTTCAGGGAATCAAGATATTTGTAAAATAGAGATACGTCTCTCCGGAGTTTTCCTTGGCCGATGACCAATCAGAGACCTGGTTGATAACTCCCCCACCCACCCACCCCGGCCTGGTTGTGCCTTTGCAGGCGCAGTTTCGAGGCTGTTGTATATATTATTTGAGATGAGTCAAATGTCTCAGGAATGATCTCTCATCTGGTTTTGCTCCCTCACATTCATCTGCATAATTTTTTTTTTTTTACGCTCAACATTTATTTATTTCTTTAATTTTAAGTAAAAATAGAGAACGTAATGATGCCCTATTTATGAGAAAAAAGTATGGGGCAAGATAAATGAAGAAAAACGGTATAGAGAGGCTGGACAGGTACTTCCATTTCGCCATATCTTTAGCCATATGTCTATTTTGGATTTGGTAAAACTTGTGTTTTCGTATGAAAGTTCAAAGTGATATTAGAATCTACCATTTTTTTTTTCCTCTTCTTCTTCGGGGTGGAAGGATGCTGCTGCACTAAATGTATTGCCTTTCAAGTGCAAAATAATAACCTTTGTTGAGATAAGACATTTACACTTGGATCAAACCAGTGCTTAAGTTGCGTTTGGTAATGCTTCTGAAAGTAATAACCTTTATGCTTTCAGCACCAAAGTACTTCTATAATGAAAAATAATACATGAAAAATTGCTTATTCAGACTCAAAAAAGCGAAAACATTGCTAGCTGCAGGTATCGGTATCTTTGCTTCTGAATACTCTCTGTAACCATCCACTAATTGAAAAATGCATTCCATCAGTAAAAGAGCAAAAGCATTGGCCAATGCAGACTTACTGAGAACACATACGAGCTTGGTTTTGTCTGCACAAAGGCATGTGCAAGGAAAAGTTATATAAGGTATCAATTACTGAACAGGTTGGAGATTGTTTTATCGGCCTACCCTATTGCTGACAATGATAGTTTGGGGTTTCTGGGACTGAACAGGTTCGGAATCATATCGGATTGATCCTAATATATGTTGCACAAATTTCTTCGATGAATTGGCAGATGAGGTACTTTACCCTAGGGCAAATGATGCATTTGGATCTAGTGAGACAAAAAAAGAGAAGAGACCGAGGAAAAAACAAGAAAGAATGGCTAAGAATAAGGTTGTCATGGAGCCTGCTTGAATAATTCAGGTGTGGGGAGGTGACGGCATCATTAGGAATTCTTCTGGTTCTTTTCTTGCTGCGTTCTCCTGCCACTATGGGTCGTGTACCAATAACATTAAAGGTCGTGCCATTTTAGATGGTCTTCAACTTTGCTTTGACCTGGGTTTTCGTTGGGTCGAGATTGATTCGGATTCTAAGGTGCTGGGTCAATGGCTTTCCTCTGTCTCAGACCTCCCCTGGAATTATTTTTTCTGGTAGATCAGAATTCGTCTATTGCTGGAATCGATGCAATTTCCAGCTAGGCATATTTTTAGAGAGTTAATTCAGCTGCGAATGTGATGGCTAAGGAGGGCTCGACTCTTCGGGAATTCCGTCATTTGCATTATTTTTCTCTTCCTCGGGAGGTCTGCGCCATACTCAGGTTAGAAAAGGCGGGTCTCCCTTATGCTAGGAGGTAGCTTTCTTTTTATGATTCACTGTTTTGTTGTTGAGCGCATCGGTTTGGGATGTCTTTTTTTTTATTTGCGGCTAAGTGTTGAACTGGCTCCGCTACTATTGTATTTCTATTTTGTTCTTGATCATTAATAAAATCTTTCTTCGTTTTTTTTTTTTTTATGATTCACTGTTTTGTTATTGAGCGCATCGGTTTGGGATGTCTCTTTTTTTTTTGATTTGCGGCTAAGTGTTGAACTGGCTCCGTTACTATTGTATTTCTATTTTGTTCTTGATCATTAATAAAATCTTTCTTCTTACCGTCGAAGTTTCTCCGAAAAAAAAGAAAAAAAAAACAAAGAAGTAGAAGAAGAAAAAGGTGTCACGGGTACAATTGTGATTAGAAACTCCCTTAAAAAAGATTAATTCTGTTTCGCTCTTGTTGATTTTTTTGTATTGGTTGTACTTTTACCATGGTGTTTGCTGATTTGCCGAGTCTTCTAAAGCAAGTGTGTTGCTGCTCTGCTTGGTGGTGCTTTGTTGTTGGCTCCTGTTGGTGATGCTATCTTATGCGCCGCGTTTCTTTTGGGTTTGCTCTATATTTACTTGGACTACTTTGTGTGGCTGCTTTGCCATTGTGTACTTGGGACTTGGTTTGTACGGTAAACGATTAAATCTTTTTTTTATATATTTGCCAAACTTATACTTTCCAAAACTAGTGGAAGGCTGAAGCCAACGTTGAGCTCCTTAAAACTTATTTAATATTTTTATCCCATGAAATAATAACCCATTAACTTCTTTAAGGTTGTGTTTGAAACTTTAGATTTTAAAAGAAAAGTAAAAAAGTGTTTTTTTGGGTGTTTTGTGAATAATCACCAAGTGTAATATTATTGATTGACGGGAACCTAAATCAACGAGTGACCGTATCTCATCTCTAGAAGAACTAGAAAGTCAAACTGGTGGACTGTCTAAGACCGATCGAACCAGACTAAGGGAGCTAATGGATCAAGGTGTTGGAACTTGTCCAACCCCTAGGGCTCTAATTGAGATTTTGACTGAACCTTCTGCAGGTTGCGGACATACCCGAACAGGGATCAAGTTAGATGTAATTCAAGGTCTGGTAATTTTGGCAGAGGTCTCTCCCCTTTTGTCATCATCTCCCAAATGAGGGAAGTGAGCCAGTATTTATAGCTTTTTGAAGAGAGAACTGTAGTTAGAATTCCAAACCACAGTTTCTGATGGTGGTTAAAACGTTCACCTCGAGTAATACACATCATGTACTCCAGTCTCTCTTAGGTGGACCAATCACAAGTCATTCGAGTAATTACAGGTTTGCCACTGAGAGACCGTGACATGGCCTATAATCCCAAATATTGCCAAGTGTTGGCCTCATGACACCTTGATATGAGTGTTGGTGATCAATAGATATTCGTGGTAATGAAAGCTGTTTAGCCTTGGCACCGTTGAGACTGTTTAGTCTTGACGCCATTGAGGCTACTAGTCTTAGTACTTTCGAGATAGTCTGTTCTTCTACGTCGTCGAGGTTCCCTCTAGACAAAGGTAGTTTCGCCTTCAACGTCGTGAGCATCACTCTAGACGGAGGTAGTATCGCCTTCAACGTCGTTGAGCATCGCTCTAGACGAAGGTAGTATCGCCTTCAACATCGTTGAGCATCGCTTTAGACGGAGGTAGTTTCGCCTTCAACGACGTCGAGCCTCGCTTTAGACGGAGGTAGTATCGCCTTCAACGTCGTTGAGCATCGCTCTAGACGGAGGTAGTATTGCCTTCAACGTCATCGAGCCTCGCTTTAGACAGAGGTAGTATCGCCTTCAACGTCATCGAGTCTCACTCTAGATGGAGGTATCATCAACGTCTTACATCATCCACGGCTGTCATTTCCCTTCGGGTGTAAATTCATATCGATGTGTCGACGTCTTACATCATCCAGGGCTGTCATTTCCCTTCAGGTGTAAATTCATATTGACGTGTTCACCGAGACGCATCTCTTTGATAAACGTGAGGCGCACCTCTAAGACTCTTAAGAACCCAAGGGGTTGTCCCATCGCAGGTGGGTGTCCTCGAGTATGACTTGAAAGTATATTTCATCACAAGTGGAACTCTCGCATCCCGTTGCGAAGTACTTGTTGATATCACCATCATTGTAGTGTTGATCATCATGTGATTTATGTAATAAAGGGTCATCATGGTTGCGCACTACCTTCTTGATATATCTATGTCTTGGTCGTATATTTCTTGAACCGGTTCCTCGAACCGATCGGGGTTCTTCTTTAGGAAGTTCCCGAGAGTTATATCCATGGGTATCAGTAGGGATCTTGCTATGTGCCGGTCATAGTCTTAACACGTAGCGTGTTATTGGGCTATCTACCCTTACCATTTTGCATATCTATTGAAAGAATCGAAAAAGAAAAGAAAATAAAAATGATAAGCGTTTTTTTTTTTCAAGTGTTAGGTGAAGATCAGACATAAAATGAAAAGAAAATCAAATTCTGATCACTTTCGACGACTTTTCAACGAGTTTTCATATATTCCGTCTCCAACTCAAAGGTGTAAGCCCGAGCCCAGTTCAGCTCGACCCTATGCATTATTTTTTAAACTAAAAAACTCTAAATGCTACTATTATGATTTCAACTTGGGTCTCCAGCAAGAAACTTTGAGCATTTGACCACTAAACTAACACTCGTAAGACAGTGATAGAATCAAGTAAAAGTTATATGTTAATTATTTATATCGGACTGGGTAAGGCTAATTTAACATAAACCCGAGTCTGGCCCTAAAAGCTGACCGAGCCTTAAATTTCAGCTCGTCTCGGCCTTACAGGCCACTTACCCTTGCCCAAGCCCGCCCAATCGTAAGGTTGGGCTGATTGGGCCTAGCGGGTCACCCGTTGCCACCCCTAGTTTGGACTATATGGATTGGGCTATACCAAAATATGGGTTTTCATTTAATTAAAATACTAATTAATAGAAAACTCATTATTGACATATTTGACCAAATAGGCTCTTATCATGGTAGAATGTAAATCTTTTGATCCTATGTGTATTCTAGGGATTTCTAAATGTTGATTGCCACCCATTAGAAGAGGATTCAAGTAAATTAATCAAAATTGGGTGTCCTCATTACTTTTATGAAATCTTGAAAATTTTAAAGTGTCGCTACTGGAATCTACTCAGTTTGGACTCTGCCCAAATTAAAATTGTCTTGCAAACTAGTCTGATCCGAACTCAAACTAAATCTATTGAACCCAAACTCAATTTGTTGAGTTCAGACTGGGTTGAGGTGAGCCCAAATTATATATATATATATATATATATACTACTACTACTACTACTACTATTAAAAGCAAATACTACTTTTTAAGATTTTTTCAGTACATTCTTTTATTTATTTATTTTTTATTAGTTTTAATATAATACTTTTATTTTTATTACAACTCTTCCACCACACCCACGTTTTATTTTTATTAACATTCTTTCACCCTTAAATCACATCTCTTATCCGTAAAAATCTTAACTCCCTCCTAAGCATAGCCTCCCTCTTATAAAGCATTCTACTAAATCCCTCTACAATGGCGGCGTAGGTTCACTCTTGATCTGTGCTTATCCTCATCAGGGTGTGGTTTATGTTCTGTAGGGCAATTAACATGCTATTGTTAAATGAATTAGGTGGAGAGCCTACCTCAACACTTGGTGTGACTTGAGCTTCGGCCGACATCGCGTTGCTCTCTTGTTCTCCTAGTTAGATTCTCTAAAATGCTGACATTTTTGCTTCATTTATCTCCACTTTCTTTAGGGCTAGGATCCTATGTATTGGGATTCCGTGTGTTGAGTGTGTGCTATAGAGACAAACCTAGGGAGCAAAATAATATTTTCCCCCTCGGGTGTGAGCCCCACCCCCTGATTTGTCTCTATAGCACACACTCAGTACACGGGATCCCAACACATAGGATTCCGGTCCCTTTATTTAGTGATGTACTTGACTTTGACCTCTTACCAAAAAAAAAAAAAAAGTATTTGACTCTGACCTACCACGTAATCGGGTCCTTGGTCCGGATTGTATCTAGATTGGTTCCACGCTCCGACTCATCTTTTATGTTTATTAGATTTAATTTCCAGGTAAACACAAGGTATCAAACAAAAATACAAACAAAAATAGAATTTTCTATTTCCATCGTTTGTAGTTAGGAGAAGTTCAATTTTGGATAGAGAATTCAATGAATCCATCTTTTCTTAGGCTGAAATACCGATATTAAGTTGTAAAAGTAAAGCAGCGGATATAAGGTATTAAGACAAGATGATATGTACGTAGACTAGGCAATATAAAGAATAGGTTAATTAAAAATAGTAGTTATCTCTCTCTCTCTCTCTCTATATATATATATATCTTGATGCCAAAATCATCCAATATCGGCAATGCTCATCATCCTTGTGGTGAGACATGGACTTATCAGAGACTCACGCAAATATACAAACGTTAACATGTGACACTTATTATTTTTTTCATGTTTGTTGTGTATCGTGAAATAGGTGTGTTTTTATTTATATAACATAAATGACATTTAATGGTCATCATCTTTGGCGTCCTTGTAAGCGCTTTGTGATGTAGAGACAACACCCAGAAGCAAAAATATCATTTCGCTCATTGGATGCTGTTTTGGTAAGCGCTGCACTGAGTGTTGGCTCTATACCACATCCTTGTAGTGGGACATGGACTTCTCAACTTTCTGCAAATATCCATACTGGAACAAGGTACATTATATTCTCTCTCTTCTTTAATAGAAATTGATCAGTCATAGTGATGGAGACTATGGACATTATCAACACATGAGGATTTCTAACTTTTGGTGGGGCCATGGCCCTGCCCACCAACAGGTGTCTTATTTATAACATGAATCACATGTTATCGTCGTCATCCTTGTGGTGGGACATGGACTGGCGCAAATATCCACACAGTAACAAGTTACATTATATTCTCAGTCTTTTCTATAATAGAAATAGAATCTTTGTGCCCAACTGTCTTCACCAAGGAATTGAGTGTGTAAAATGCACTCTCCTATGGCAGTTTCAGCTGGTTCAGCCACTCTGCCTTCGCTTGCATCTCAAACTACAAAAGAGGACGTCATTCGTCGGTCGGCAGGTTTTCATCCTAGCATTTGGGGTAATCGTTTCCTCACATACACGTCTGATGACATGGTAATTCCATTTTGCATTTGGGCACTGTTCGTTTCACTGAAAATTTGGGGAAAAAAATGTTTTTTAGAATTTTAAAGTTTTCCAGTTATTTGTTTCAACAGAAAATTTCAAATTCTGAAAAATATTTTATTGATATCCAGAAACTTGGAGGAAAACAACTTCCACAATTTTTTGGCGAAAGTTATTTTCCGAAAAAAAAAAAGAAAGGGGGGAAAAGAGTTTCATTCATCACCACTACCCCACCACCGCCGCCGCCGCCACACCACCACCACCGTCGCCGCTGCCACCTCACCACCACCATTGCCACCCCACCACCACCATTTATCTATAATGTCCATTTTAAAATTATTTTTCATCAAATTAAAAAAAATTATAAGAA
>JAUPMG010040955.1:0-12450 GCA_031762675.1 Pachysandra terminalis | reverse complement strand
CTGCACCTCAAATTAAAGCCATGCCACAAGTAGCTGGCAAATCAAAATGGGAACTGGCTCAATTCGCAGAGTTAGAAGCCTTTGCACAATTAGCTTCTGATCTCGATAAAGCTACTCAGAATCCATTTTCAAGAGGTCAATTATTACATGAATTGCTCAAACAATCTCAATCAGCCCCTCTCACAGTGGAAGAACAGATAGTGACCGATTATCCAAAGCTCGAGAAGGTCTCCTCTTTTGCAAGATTCTGAAGTGTTAATACGATACAGGAGGGCGGTCCAAATAAAAGCTTTGACTTTCGGAGGGACACCCTGGCACCCCAAAGCAAAGAGGTAGAGAAAGGAGATTAAAAAATTCTCGTGTACAAACTATTCAGACACACGACTCCCAAAATTTTATTCCCATCTACCCTTATGTGCACCACATATATTTAACCAATCAAAATTATTCTCCTATTATAACAATATTCACATGCAAAACAGAAAATTATAAAAGAACCATAACTTATCAGAGAAGGTTACAATTCTAGAACAAGAAAAAGGAAAATAAGAATGGAGATTAAAGTTTCCTTTTTGAATTTTAACATCTCTTTATGTAACACTTGTATAAATGAGGAAAGAGAAGGATGAGGTAAAAAAAAAAATGATGAACCACAAAACTGTTATGGAACATAGTTTACAACATCAGGGACTTTAAACTTACAAGAACAATATCAAAGTTTATTTCATGTTGCATTTCTGATCTCTACTGTCTCACTTGAGTTTCTTTACCAGATTCAATATATGCAGAGTGCTTCTCCACAAGGATTTTGACAAGGGGATCCTCCACATCGTTAGTGGCATGGCTCGTCTCGGTGAACTGAAATACTTCCACCACTTGTGACAATCGTAACCTCCTCTTTACGAGTCAAAAGCTCGTTTGCTACCACCATATGCATATTGTACTTCCTCAGGGCCATATCAGCCTTCTTTAATAGAATTTTTGAATCTGTCTCTAGCTGTCAAGTT
This sequence comes from Pachysandra terminalis, assembly GCA_031762675.1. Lineage (NCBI taxonomy): Eukaryota > Viridiplantae > Streptophyta > Magnoliopsida > Buxales > Buxaceae > Pachysandra > Pachysandra terminalis. The sequence goes on along the minus strand of JAUPMG010040955.1, from coordinate 11,443 downwards.
TATCAATGAAATTGTTTTCTCAAATATTAAATAATCACTTGATAAAAAAAAATGACCCATACTATCTGATTGAAAGATTGCTTTTTCTTTTCTGGGTTGTTCCTTTACATTTTCTCTTGCTAGTTAAAACATATAAATGACAACAGATTCATCGAGGAGGTTTATTTTTTGAAAAGTATGATACAGGATTAAGAAACCAGAATGCAAATTTATATAAGAATGGAGACAGATTATTTGGGAAGAAAAAAAAGGTAATATTGAGATAAATTATAGAAGATAAAAGCTGGGATGAAAATATCAAGAACAAGAAATTAGGACACAATTTTAGATAAGAAAACTAAAAATTAGGTAGTCATGCATTTAGGAAGTGATGTAGAGGTTAGATTCAAAAAACAAAAAAAATGGACACCCTAAATTGCCAATAGCACATCAGAATCCAATTTCTACTTTGATGATGATTCTCTGTCATGATGTGTTGTGTCGCATGTGTGCGAAAATTCATGCAACGAGTCAAAGGATAAAAGCTAGATATGCTGATAAAGGCATCATAGTCTAGCCATGCTGGAAATATTTCATTTTGCAACTTCACTTCTTCAGACGGATTTTATGATAAACAATTAATTTTAAATCCTTTTCCTTTTTGCTTTTCCCTTCATTGTTGGGGTTGCTACTGTTTTATAATTTCGCTAGTACAGACATGATTAGACCTTTAGGAGTAAATATGAAGAAACTTTGTAAAGGAAGCAAAATGTCCAACCTTGAAAGATATGCAGAAGGCCAAGGGAGCCCATTCTTTCCTCAACACTGAGAGCATCTTTGGCACTTGAACAAGTCTCATGTCCAGAGGACCGGATGCTGACTGAATCTTGTGTTCTGCCTACACAATTATGCCCACGTCAAGAAACACAAAAGTGTATAGGAAATAAAATGATTTTAAGTTGCTATTCTAGTTTTGTGGAAACTCTGCCAATTTCATTGTCTTATATTATTATTATCTTTTGTGCATCGATGGTCACAAGCCTGGACAAAAGAGGAAGGTGAGAGAAGTTAGTAGCTGCTATAAAACTTCATTAAATCCCTTATGAGATGCATCTTTGTTGAACCATTTGATATACATTGTTGTGCCCTTCTCTAATAGCTCGAGCTTTTAGAGTAATTGGTATTTAACATGGTATCAGAGAGGGAGGTCAAGTGATCAAATCCTGGGGGTGTATTTCTGCGTTTGCCTTGGTGCCCTATGTTCTCCTACGGATGTATTGTTCCCGTGAGGAGCCCGCATGTGCGAGAGGGTGTTGAACCATTTGATATACATTGTTGTGCCCTTCTCTAATAGCTCGAGCTTTTAGAGTAATTGGTGTTTAACAATCTTGAACCATTATATCTTGATAAATTTTGGTGGCGGGACGGGATTCATGTTGCTGAGCTCAATTAGTTGGGAGAAGGAATTTTGATGTCGATGCATTCAAGTTTGGAAAATGCTCGCGAAGCGTGGTGAGTTCAAGAAGATTCTTGAACTAGCCACCTGATTGGCTATACCCATGGACCCAGTACATCAGGTCTGTGCACACAATTTCCAAGATGGTGAGTCCCATGGTTATGGTCAATTCCTCTTCAAGTTTTTAAGAAAATAAATTTCTCTCTCTCTCTCTCTCTCTCTTTAGGGGAGTGGAGGGGATCACTAAGATCAGTACCATGCTTTTCCAAGGAACATAGAAATCAGACACTGCAGCTGCAAGGTAGAACACCGCACATGTCTGCAGACTCCTCATGGATATTGCAACCATCTGTAAAATCTGTCATAATACAAAAAGCAGAAATTTTCACGCTTAAGGTAACACCACTTGTATCACACAATGTAAGTTCAGAGAATGACGTAAAGCAGCAAGAAGTCTGAAGGCGGGGAAACTAAAAATGAATCAAATACAAGGGTAGCCAAGCTCAAAGAGATAGTAACCAACAAGAACGGAAAACACTTGATCACAATGATGCTTCATGATCCCATCTAAAATATTCTTACTTCATTTATGCATGATGCAACTCAGCAGTTTTTGTAGTTCTTGATCAACAATCTAGTTTAGATGAGCTTATAGGATATAATAATCTGTGATAACAGTCCAAGATCCACTCCAAGAGGAATTTCAATGTGATACCAATTTCCATTCTTTACTCTATATCTGGTTCCATAATTCTTGCAGTAGGTGAAGTTTATTAGTGTGTGTATATATATAGATATATATGTAAGCTTGTTCTATTCATGGAATTCAGCATCCCTATAGTTTCTAACAGATGATACACGGATAATATATTTTGAATTTGATATCTGCCACAAAGAAGTATTCAACCATTGATTAAAGTTGGGCAGGAAGGATACAAGTTTGCAAGAATCTATAAAATTTGCAGTTCTTATTCTACAAAATATAGATTGTCAAATCCATTTTAAATAGTCGACCACCTCTTGGATGAAAGAGGAAAAATGTATTACAAAGCAGGCATTCCTATGCTTCCAGATTCTCTAACATATGACTGTAATTCTATTTGGCTATTCAAGTTTTTTGCTTCCTTTGTCTCTTAACTGAGCATTAGTATTGTCAACCAAAATGATTTTAGGGTATCATCCATGTAAGAGATGACCCACGTGTAAATATATGGGTGGTATCAAGCATGGTGTAAAGGATCGGTTTGGGCGAGTCACGATCCCAAGCCGATCCCTAATTTATTAACAATTCTCTGACTCGGTTTTGGATGAGTTCATATCAGACGATCCAATATGGATCGTTTGGCACCCCTCAAAAAAATTATTTTTATTTAAAAAAGTAAAATATTTGGGCCATGTTTTGGATTTGCAGATCCCGAGTTGGATCGGGCCGAGACGATCCCCAATCCAATACCGAGTTTAAACACCCTGGTGTCAAGGACACAAAAAGGTCTGGTCTCCATTACAGATGCAAAGAGTTTGCCCAATGGTTAGTGTAACACAAAGTAGCATGAAAAAAAGTAAATACAACACGGCAAAGTCAACCGAACCTGAAGATACTCGAAGATGGTTGTAAAGGGAAGTTTCAGCAAGAGGCCTTTTTCAACTGCCTGCAATAAAACAAATCACACAGGTTTCTCACTGTTATATTCTTTTTCCAATGTGATAGACAATAAGAAAGAGTTGATGCAAACAAAATAACGAATGGATTTTCAGAAACTGAAAAGCAATAATGTAAATATGATGGTGCATACAGCATGATGATCTCTGATTGCGCTTTTCACAGCTTCAGAATGTGAATTGCGCACTGGAATGCAACCACCAAACAAGACAACTGTAAGAAATCAATAAGCAATAGTTTCTGGAATTTCAGGAACAAGATTTTCAACTCTGAAGAAGGCAATCGATAAATAGACATATGTCACTTCATTACTCAATTACAACGAATGGATTGTTAAGAAAGAAATATAAACAAGATGAAGAAGAAATCAAGCACATACAAGACACAGATTTACGTGGTTCGGCAAATAATGCCTACGTCCACGGATGCACCCTAGATTCTACTATTTTCCAAAGCTCAGAAAAAAAGTGTTACAAAGAGCAGCCACAAAAGTATGATAAATATCCTGTAATTAGGACTAAACATAAACATAATAGAAAGTGAAATTACTATTATACCCCTAGACCCCAGAAAATTTGGACTGGGGGCTCTCCCCTGGGAACCCCCCTTCAGGCAGTGAGTTCAGCGGAGTTGATAGCTGGATCATCAGTACTTCCCAAATGCCCCAGTAGCAGCAGTGTCCACATAACAGCATGGATTTGGAGTAACGTAATAAAAAAAAATAGCTTTATATCTTTCCATGGAAGTTCAACCCAATGGTTTCGGTCATTAAAATATTTTGTCAGCTAAATTTGCATTTGCAGCCATGATTTATCAAATCAAGGCCTCCTTCCAAGTGTATGGTTAACATGAAAGGCACATGTTAGCTCTATATGTTCCCTAAAGAAATAATGAATAGTCAGAAGATACTGAAAACTCGTACCTTGTATAGTGGACTCATCTGTGAGCTCAAAACATTCAATGAGTGAATCATCAGGAAGAGATCTACAATAGGGCTGGCAGGTTCCCCTGCATCACATAATCAGACATTTGCAAAGGAAACGTGATCAATATTCACTTGGACTAACTAAACCTGCTAAGGTAAATATAGAACAGCTAAAATGTTGGGAGCAGAAAATTCACCGACGATATAGAAAGATAACTGCATATCCTCCCTTCAAAAAATACCTAAAATATTACCATAAGTGCATCTTGAATATGGGTTTCGAAGGTTAAATTATTGGAAGAATAACATATATTTAATAAGCTATAATGTGTCTGTACTCTGTAGACGCAGCTCCACGATGACCTGAGCTGAAGTTATCAATATAGCGAACACACCGCTGCTCTAAAGGAACTGTGGTACCCCCGGATGTCACACATACAACTCTTCTCGGTCCTCCATTTCCTGCAAATAATATCAAAGAAAAAAAAAAAAAGCAAATCAACAACCAACAAATTCATATTAAGAATTAAGTGATTGTTAAACAAGGACCAATTGCAAAAATATTTAAAAAAAAATGTATAGTGTATAGAACTGGTGCCTGATGATGAAGAGTTCCATTCAATAAATTCCTCTAATTTTCTACTAACATCAAGCCTATCTCTTAGAGGTGGAGCAGAATCAAAAAATGATTTGATGTCTGTTTCCGGTGTTTCTAGTGGAGCTTCTGATCCGTTTCCTGAATCCATTGGAAATGCCTAGCAGATTAAAGGTGAAGTCATGTCAAAACTCTGGAATTTGAAACTTTAAACAGCGTAATTGCAAGCAACAAAGATAATATTCTCATCCAATAATAATGAAAAAACAAAGTAAAAAATGATAAGCTTGATGTCAAGAAAACCAACCTTCAACTATATCTGAACTCAAAGATAATTATTCCCATCATTAAATAACTGGAAAAAAAAAATCTAAATGAAATCCTTCTGGCATTTATACACAAAATGAATAAAAAAATAACAAAAATAAAGAAAAATCTGAATACACAAAAAGAACAGAAGACCCATAAAAATTTGGAAAAAAATGATGGTTCCAAACTGTTGACCAGCTAAAAGAATCGGAACACATAGTTGGACCTTGTTTGCAATCCTATATTTTGTTATATGCTCTCATCTCTACAAATCTTTCCGTAGGTGTGGTTTATGTGATGTAGGGTTGGGGCTCAGTGATTGGTAAGAGGGGCAGAGTGCACTCAAGGGATCCTGGGAGGATGAGAGAGGGGTTTTGCTGTGTAGAGGCGTTACACTTCTTCACGTATGCATGCATCTGCCCTCGAAAATGAGGGTATATATAGTGATGGAAAAGTAACAGTTCGTTACAATTCCGTTAGTGGTTATGACAACTAGGCGTCCAGGATCCTCCCTTGAGTGAGGCTGTTGAGGGCGGGCCCTGACAGCGGCCTCTGCCCTAGGCCTCCATCCCACAGGTCCAAGGTGTTCCCCCGAGATTAACCTCGTAGGACCAAGGGCGGCGGTTCAGATATGTCGAATGGACGACACGTGGCACGAGGTGGACCGTCAATCTAGCCAGTCCATTTAGGCCATCTACATTGTCACATTGTAAACGAAAGAAGAGGAAGCTTTGAATGGATGCCAATACAGATACATACAATGTTCAACAAAATCATCATCAAAAATAGAATTTTGTGTAGTTTGCTTCGTTTTGAGTGGGGGAAGGTAGAATTAACACAAAATCCTCTCACCTTTTTGATGAATTTCAGGGCAAAAACATGGCAAGGAGAAGAATCTATCATATAAAATATTATTTCATCGAAAGAATGAAATCCCATAAACTATCAATCAAAGGGGGAATAATTTCCAAAAAGGGAAAGTTCTAACTAATCACATGCTTTTAGTTCATGCAATCGTGAAAATCTGGAAAAAACATGACTAGTTCAAATACCATGAGAGCTTCAGATGTTGAGGTCAATTAGGGTTTTCTACATGGAGCTTCACTTCTAGAATCCTAATTTTCCATAGATAATATGAAAATTCAAATTACAGAGCAAGAAAAAGATGTAAAGAGAGAACTTAGAGATTCAAATGAAGAAAGAAATCGATTTCCAACAAAGAAAAAAAACAGAAAAGAAAAGAAAGAAAGTATAGAAAGCTTACCGACAGTTGAATTGCAAGTATGAGGGGGCAAGAAACTCCAGAATTTTTTTTTGGGTGCTTTTAAATGCGATGAAATCTAAAAATCTCAGGAATTCTTATGCAATAGATGCCATAATATATAAAAATTAGTTATTTTAATAGCCGTTAGTTCCCTCCAGTTCAAACCCTAGGTGCGTGTGAGATGCGGTCTTTCAGTAGATGAGATAGCGTCTACTCCGTTGTCATTTTACATTTATTTATTGTTTTTTGAAACATCTGAGGGAAGTTTTTTTTGGGGGTAAGATATCCGAGCATGATCGACCGATCCTAAGCCACCATACAACTTTTGCATCAAGTGGCTTTTGGATTGGACCGGTCCAACCGATATTGATCCGGACCAGTCCAATGACTGGATCGGACCGATCCACCGATCCAAAGTTTTTTTTTTTTTTTTTTTTTTTTTTTTTTTATTTTTATAAAACCAACGATCTAATATGTATTGGCCTGGACCGGTTCAATTCCGACCGATATCGTCGATCCATTGACCGGTATCATCAATCCGACGACCGGCATCGCCGTTCTAAATACTAGTCTGGCCGATCCAATTTTTTTATTTTCTTTTAAAAGACGATCCAACTTTTGGATCAGCATGTATAAGTGATCCGATCCAAGATCCCATGACTTAAAACCCTGTATTCGAGGGAAGGTTGTATGATGAAATGCCCTACAAAACCTAGTGGGACATAGATTTCACATGTGGCAAATTAATTTTCAAGCCCCACTTGTTGACTAACTACATGGAATTTATATAACCCCTATCTAATGGGTCCTAGTTAGGGCTATTAATGGGTCAAAATTGATTGATCCACTTGGATCTAAATTCGAATCAGATTCGAATTCGATCGATCCATATTTGACCGAATATCGGAACGCATCCGGAAAAAAAAGAAAAATATATTTTTATTTGAATCTGACCAATCCATATTCGACCGAAATCTGATATTTGACCCAAATAATATATATCCAAATTCAAAACATATAAATATTATTTCACTATTTTCTACGGGTTAGTAAATCAAAATCAATTTTTTTAAAGTTTAAATGAATATCTAATCAGATATGATCGAATTCATATTCGATTTTAATAGAATGTGAATATTCATATTCAGATATATATTTGACCCATCGAATTTCAAGAGATAGCCATATTCGAGATTTTTCACGTCGAAGATGAGTCGGATTTGGATACATATATATATATATATATATATATATATATCTGACCCATTAACAACCCTAGTCCCAATGAAAAGATCAAGACTAGTGTCAAATATCAATTTGATCAAATGACTTAGTTTGATAATAATTTGTTATTATTATTATTTTTTAAACAGTTAAAAGTATTAAAAAAATTTAATTGAAAGCTATGGAATAAAATAAAAAAAATCAATTTTTGATGTTAAAATTTCGATTAAGTGATAATAAAATGAAAAAAAAACAATAATTGCTGTAAAAAGCTCAACTAATGGGTTGATCCCACTTAGAGAAAGGACGGTATTAAGGTAGATTGAAACATCAATATGAAGGTTCTACTCTTTTAGTTATTGTCTCACACCATATAAAATAATAGAGAAAATATATGTGAGTATAGATTGAATCAACTCAAGAAGTGATTTGAGGAAAAGAAAAAGGCAATAATGCAATCCATACTCACGTATATTTTCTCTATTATAAGATACATAAGATATAAGTTGTCATTGGCTTTGTGGAGTTGCCAACGCCAATATGAAAGTGTTTAGGCTATCCAAGACGCCCTAGACCAAGCCAGTCCACATGCACTACAGTTGGGCCCAGTATGAAAGTGCGGCCCAAGAAAACTCAGCTAAGCCCAGCTCGCCTCCATTACTGAGGCGTGAGAATATGTTTCTAAAGAAAGAATGGGGCACGTGTCGATAAGTAAAGAACAGTTACAACCCATTATGCACAAACCGCTGAACGGGTTGCCATAACGAGTTATAAAAGTAAGACTGGCCGAAACGAGAAAAGTCTTTACAGTATCAACAACAAATTAGTCAAAGAACTCCATAGTTTCTCAAACTTAGATTATCATAGTCTAGCCTAGTTTATGACCCCCAGCGATCACCACTTAATTGCTAGCTCATGCAAAGATCCTTCCACACCTACTTCTCTCCGTGGACTGAGTTTCTCGCAGAAGATCCCTCCAGCTAGCAAAGAAAGAATCCTAGTTGGAGATTCACGGAGATCTTCCTGTTAGTCCCTTACATGCTGACTCGTGCAACGTGAAGTAGTTTAGTCACACCCCGCGATCAGAGCCTAAGGAACGACCAGAGATTTTGTATTTTTCTTGTTGTTTGTTATTCCGTCTTTTCAAGTTAGAGAGTTTACCTTTCTAAGTTGTGTATTGACTCCCTGTTTCTACTTGTTTTTAATATAGAGTGCCATTGATCGCGTAAAATCAGATTCTCTGGATCAACCACTTGTCCTTCGAGGTTGCGAACCATACAATCGTCTGACTTACAATCGGTCACACGTCGACCGATTTATCTTAACAATCAAATTACGTAGTTTGACTCACATAACGTGTCTTTCAGGTGAACTTGCAAAAGTTCTGGCACGCCCGCGCACGCTTCGGCTCCACGACCGAGAGTGAGAAACGATCACCGACTCGGAAGCGGGTCGGAGTTGGTTTTTCGAACCAACATCTTTTTGGCACGCCCAGTGGGACATATCTGGTGAAGCTAAATGGCACCTAAGACTAGGACGGGTGGGTGGTTTGACGATGAACGTGAAGGAGTACTTCCCATTGTGGATGTCGTCCAAGGGGAAACGCTCGACAGTAACACAACGTCGGCCGAGACCCAGGGCCAGACCGTCCCAAGCACTGAGGTAGGGTCACCGTTCTCTCCATTCAATGATAAAGTGCTTTCAGCTCTACAAAATTTAAATCAAAGCATACTTAGAATGAATGTAGATTTAGGACGCACTCACATAGCCATGACAGAAGGATTTAGCAGAATTCCTTCTGAAATAGAATCCATGGTAAGACGGGATAATAATAATTCAGCCGGGGATAGTAATAATTCAGCCGGGGATAATGAAACTTCGGCCAGAAGAAGGATGAGCGGGAATGGGATTTTCAATCCCATTGGACAACCGCCAACCATGGTGAATGTACCGCCTAATAGGCCCACCACACCAAGGCCAGTTAGACCACTGAATGACTGAAATGAGCCATTAGGCTATGGCGGCCAAGCACTAATTAACCTAGGCCAGCTGAATATTGAGATTCAGGCACCTGGGCCTCCCAGAGGAATAGAGAGAGACCAAGTATATAATTGGGTCCAAGAAGTTGTGGCTAACTTGCCACCCAGACGGTTGTCCTGACCGTCGTACCGTAAGCCATATCCTGATTGGGTAGACATCAGATGTGAGTTTCCTAGGGGATACAGAATCCCTGATTTTTCTTTATTTTCAGGAGAATATGACAAGCGACCATTGAACACGTAGACCGATTTACGGTTCAATGTGGTGAGCTTTCATCAAGTGACTACCACAAGTTGAGGTTGTTTGGAAATTCCCTAACCGGCCAGGCATTTATGTGGTATATAACAATGCCACCTAACTCAATCCAACATTGGGCAGAAATGGAAGAGAAGTTCCACTCCCAGTTTTATATAACCGAACCTGAAGTATCAATGGCCGATCTGGCCAGACTAAGGCAACTGTCGGACGAAACGGCAGATCGATAGATAGCAAGGTTCAAGAAAGTAAGAAATAGATGTAGGATAGTTTTACCTGAGCCAGAATTCGTGAAACTAGCCCAGAACGGCCTAGATATAGAACTTCGAAAGAAGTTTAGCGGGATGGAATTTGAAGACCTTTTTGAATTATCAACTAGGGTGGCCAAGTATGAACGAATCCTGCAAGAGGAAAATCAATGTAAAACGGCCACCCTTGGAACTTATTTCCAGAATCCCAATTATGAGTTGGCTCTGACTGAAGTAATATCCAGTAAGCCATTTACACGTGCAGCGTTAAAAAAGAAAATCGCTAGCACACAAATAGAAGGAAAGAAAAACTTCCCCGAAAATGGGAGAAAGTTCTCCTTTGACATATCAAAGGCTGATGAGATTTTTTACCACATCTTAAGAGGTAAGTTCATTAGGTTACCAAAGGGGCATAAAACTCCCTCGGCCGATGACTTGAAAAAAGGAGAATATTGTAAGTGGCACGGGTCACGAACCCATTCAATAGCTGATTGTTCTGTTTTCCGTGCTATGGTACAGGACAATATCGACCGCGGGTTGCTTCAGTTCCCTGATAAGGGCAAGGAGGTGATGGAAATAGACCCAGATCCATTCCCAACAACTTTTTCGGTCAACATGATTGGGTCCAGATGTGAGAACCCCAAAATTTTAAATTTATATAGTAAGGGAAATTCAGTAATTTCGCATCTCGAAAAGGTCGTGAGTGCGATTAGTTTGAATATGCCGATGCCGTGGAATTTTCTCGTTATGAATATTAGTAAGTTAAAATGAGAGTGGAAAACAAATGGATAATTAATTGAAGTTGGCAATACCCTAGATGGGTACTACCTAATTGTACACAAATGAAGCAATTAGCTTCTTAAAGAAGCTAGCAACACCCAAATGGGGGTGGGGGTGTTGCTATTCGGACCTTAGAAAAACCAAGGAGGCTTCTTTGAGAAGCCAAACCCAAAGAGACCATTTCGTCTCTTCCCATTTCCTTAGGGTTTGGTTTTGGAGAAAAGAGAGGAAAGAAAGGGAGAACGAAGAAGGAAGAGAAGAGAGGTTGAGGAAGAAGACTTGAAGAAAAAGATTACAAAGGAAGAAATGTTGCATACTTGAAGCTTCTACAAAAAAGAATTGAAGAGAAGTTGCTAGGAGAAGAAGAATCAAATTCTTGTGTTCAAAGGAGTTCCTTCGAAGGCAAATAGTCTGCAAATTAGGTAAGTAAAGACACTAACCTAAGAGACATTCAGAGACTTTGTATGGTTTCTATGTTGAGTTGCATGTGATTTTAAAACCAGAAAAAAAGAAGAAGAGGTAGGTTTTAATCTCGTAAAAAAGAAAAATTCTATTTCATGTGTAAAAATGCCTACATGCAAGTGATAATTTTGCTATGAAGTTTACGTGGTAGCATAGTTAAAGTATGTGTTGTGTTGCATATGAAAATAGATTGAAAACAAGTGCTGAGAGAAGGATTGAAAACCCTGATCTTGACAGATTTGGCCC
>JAUPMG010040945.1:0-14260 GCA_031762675.1 Pachysandra terminalis | reverse complement strand
CACTATACATTAACATTAGACATTTCATAACATATCATTTGTATTCATTGTTTGAGCACACATTAGAGCATTTGTTTAACATACACTCATCATACTCATGTTACATTAAAACTATTTTTCCATATGCTTCTGAATTGATTAAGTTGTTTAGTCGACGATGTCATTATGTTATATGATGTTGAGTCGAATGGGATCGTGCTTACTGGGCATTCAAGGCTCCCGTAACTTTGATATTACAGGTTGAGCTAGCTGTATGGAGGTCGATGACCTATTTAGCTGGAAAATTTTATTTGCCTTTGTTTACTTTGACTGTAGTAGAAACCTTGTTTTGGATTTAGTATGGAATTGTAATAGGGCTCTTCTGAAGCCGCTGATTGGTTTATTCTAATTCAATTGTTGTCAGTTATGCATCCGCAACTCTGTTTGATGAATAAATCAGATTTTTATTTCATCTTTGTCTTGGTTATGATATGGCAATCCGCGGTCCAGAAATGGATCCCGAAGGTCTCACTTCAAGATCCGTGCCACCCCACATGAAGATTAGTGCTACGGGATCTTGGGCTTGAAATTACTATGCATCTCATTCTGAAGTATCATAGTGTAGTCATAATAACCCATGTACATTGACAGGAATATTTTTTCATTTCACTCATCATGCTCAAAGGACTTAAACATGAACCTATACCAACATATCACACTGTAATCATGGAACCTCACACCATTCATCATACACACATAATATGATCAGTTAAACAACTCAAAGTGAGTCTAGCAAGCATGGCTCGGTATATAAATCAAACATGTCCCATCCCGTGGGGCATAAAGAAAAAAAATCTAAGTATAGGCTCTATTAGTCTCTAATCCTTAGGAATGAAGAATCACAACTACAGTCTCGAACACGGCACATAGTACGTCAATGGTCTCTCTCACTTTCTCTGTAGTCACTAAACCTTGATTTAGAGTTCAAAGACAAATGTATCTGCAGCTACATTAATCCTGTCACTCTTGAAGGGAAGTTAGGATCACACTCCTACCATCCAAATCAATAGGACTTCCTCACCATACTGGTATAAGGCTCAAGAAAGGATACTATCTCACCTAATCCATCACCACGTCCTAATGTTCTCATAAACAGACAATCATACAAGTAGTCACACAAATATCCAGACAATCATGTTGTGCACACAACACATTATTCCAATCATGTGAATCCTATTTTTTTTCCTTCCATGTTCTTGACACCCTAGGTAACCTAACCTAGAGCTCTGATACCAGTCTGTCACGCCCCAAAATCCGTGACAAGAATCCCTATGAGGGTGGCACGGATCTAAAGGTGAGACCTTCGGGTTCCATGCATGGAACGCGGATCGCTATCAAACCACAAGCAATAAAAGTAAAATAATACCATTACTGAAATCAGAGTGTGAAAGTCTAACAACTCCAACAATTACAAATATCCACAAAACCAATGGTCAATGACTACAACCGAGTCAGGACCTACAAATCTAACTAATCAAACGTTATACTAAACCATGTTATTACATCTCAAAGCCCTCGCAGAAGCACAACTCTAAAATAAAACAATAGATAAGCAAGCATGCAACAGGCAGCACATCAAATTCCACCATCATTCCCCAAATCTGCAACAGGAGTGAGTTGCATGAGCTTGGAATGCCTAATAAGTAAATCAACACTGTCGTCCATCTCCATATGTGATCAAACAATCAAGTAATGGTTAGCAAATACAGTAAGAGATATAATACAAGTAAACCTGATCATTTTTCATGATGCGATGCAATGATGAGAATGAATCAGAAAAATGCTCTAATGTATGCTCAAATCAAAAGAATGCAATGAATAATAAGGTGCAATGTATGATCACTAAACAAATGTCTCATGTTAAGTGTCCCTCACATGAAGCTTCCCAATAAACACAAGTTTAGGATCTAGGTCCTATGGACTGCCGGAAGCCCCCTCTTCGTTCCGGGCAATTAGCCATGGTACGAATGCCACCATATACTAATTTATGAGTGTACAATACTCAAGGGATAGCGAACCTGTATAGGAGCCAGTAAGCTTCCTACCTCAGTTTAAGTGGGCCCTTTCACCCCACAGGTATATAGTCAACCTAGTCCGGAGACCTTGCAAGGTTAGTCCGTAGATTTCCACCTCCCAGTTCACTTAACATTTGACATCAGCCTAGCATGAATGCATATTAACCAAGACTACTAATGAGAATCTTCAACGGAAACTATCCACGTGCCCATACATGCGGTTAATCCGATTGTGGACTCTCATAAATTTCCTAACATGTTCTCACACAGCTATATAATTAATCATATCAGATAATGGATTACAATCCGAAGGTCCATTCCAAGGTGGGATGATGGTCACAACAATTCATAGAGCACCAAGTTGACTCCCCTCAGGTAGGCTAGCTGCCTTCAAGTCAAACTTGTCTCCGATAATCACTTTCCAAACCACGGCCTCAACCCTTCATCATCCACCCAAGAATCTAAACCAAGGTCCACACTATACCCAGGACATGTCTCATCGACAGGGTCACCGGTGAACCGGTACCTGTCGGTGAGGTTTTTATAACGTGAAATAAGGCTCTGTCGGTAGGCTCACTGGTGGACCGGTACCTACCGACCGTAACACTTCTGGGTTTCCTCTAGGTTTCGAAATCACAACACTTGATCCCCAAATCAAATCCAAGTACAACCAAATAACACATTGAATCCCACAATCATATACATGCGACTCAACACCTTTCAAACAATATTTTTAATGAGGATCTAAATACTTGTCATCAAGAAATCGAATCAAAACATTAAATCTAAGGAGATTTGAGTTTCAATAAGCAGATTATCTTGTCAAACAACTTATCATATCTTAACAAGGTCCAATCATGACATCCTATGGTCCATATCCAAGTCCAGAGCATTATATTAGGTGTAGGGTCACGACCCAAGCCCAATGGTCAAATCCCTAAGTCTATATGTCCAACCCCAAAGCCTAGTCCATGAAAAATAACAAATCTGGGGGTTCATCGGTGGACTTGCTGGTGCACCGGTAGGTTCCCGAGGCCCAAATCCTTCATAAAAATGCTCTCTGTCGATAGGGTTGCCGGTGGACCGGTACCTACCAACGGAACACAATTTTGGGTTTTCAGCTTCGACGTACAGTTGGTATTTTGGTCATTTCTTTCTAAATACTTGACAGAATCACCTCAAACTTATTTTTCTGTGTTCCTAACAAACAGGGGAATCATAATAAAATATAAAATAAATTGTTAAAAATATTTAGATAGGTCCTTTACTTGATGATTCAGAAATGTACAATTTTCAGGGTTCCAGAAATCAACCAATATATACCATAACAGTTTATAAACATTATTATCAATTCTAACATAAATCCAATCACATAGGAAGTGTACACAACATGTAGTTTGACCACGAATTTCCAAGAGAACTATACGGAGAATGCAACTTACCTTTATATGCAACCTAATCACATGTGTTCAATCGTAAAATCCACAGCAACGTGCATAGAACCAACAACTTGAACTGGAAGTGATTTCATAAGAAGATTATACAGTGGATTACAACCTATAGTGAGTTTGGTGTTCGACGTGCGCGTGAGTATTATTCCCTTTACTCGTTCCTCCTCTCTATTTTCTCTTCTTCTTCCTCTCCAAGCTAGGACGGCTTGGTTTTTTTGACCTAGTGTCTCCTCCCTTATCCTTTTATACACAACCCCAAGTCTCCTAATCCATCTATTCGTATAAGGGAAGAAAGAGAGAGAGAATAGAAACACTTCCCCATAATTCTCTCCCTAGCCAACCCATGATTCCCATGATTCTCTTATGCGTTTTTATTTTGAATTCAAGTTTTATAATTACTGCTACTTCCCTAATGCTCTTTATTAATTACAACTTAACCTATTAATTAAACCTTCTAGAGCACTTACTAATTAGTCTAAGCTTAATTCATTTTTCTTACTTACACGTCAACTTCTAATTCCAGCAATTAAGATCCTTTTTGTTAATCACACCATACTCCCTCATAACTTATATTAATTACCATTCAACCTCCAACTCATATACCATGTTTCTAATTAGTTCCCAATGTTCTAATTTCTAAGGAAAACACACCAATAAATATAGAAAATTACCAATTAAACCCCAAACACTAAAATCTAGTCACTACTTACCCCAAAGTCTCAATTAACTTATGAATTCCACTTTATCAATTACAGGAAATTACTATTTAACCCCTATTGATCTATTACTTTTATCAATTCATTTATTTTATATTTAAATTAATTATTTCAATTAATTTCGGATCCGGGTCTCTACAGCCATTACCAGAGTAATCTAGAGGAGACTCGTTAGAAGGCAGTGAATCGTATTCTTAGATACCTACGTGAGACAACAGATTATATGCTTTGCTTCCAGCAAGCAGATTTTAAGCTATGAGGCTACTTTGATGAGGACTGGGCAGGTGATCTAGATGGTTGAGCATCAATGTCAAAATACACATTCTTGCTAGGTGGCGGGGCCATCTCTTGGAGTAGCAAGAAGCAAGTCTGTATCGTGTTGTTCATTGTGGAGTCAGGGTAAATAGTTTGTTGTGTAGCCGTCCAAGAGGTTGTATGGTTAAGGTGATTCTTACAGGATCTTGGAGTCTTCAGAGCTGGCATATGGCCAATCACCATCTATAGTGATAGCATGGCGTCATGTCATTGGCATACGCCAAGGACCCCAAATTCCATTGCAGGACAAAGCACATCGAAATTCGCTATCATTACATCAGAGACAAAGTTGGACATGGAGACGTGTCGCTTACACATATCCCTACTCAGTAGATGATAGTTGATCCCATGATTAAACCTATAGCTAGAAAAACTTTTAAGGTTCATGTCAAAGAGATGGGATTAAGTAGAATGTGATTTGTGTTCGGTGGTACAATCTTATTTACATTTGCTATGTAGACATCTCATATTACTTTATATTTCATGCGTGAGAATGTAATAGAGTTATTCTTCTCATGAGGCATGAGATTGTGTATTACATGTGCACTTTACACAGACATTACGTCAATATTATGAGGATATAGATATGATATGTCACTAGGCTAGTGGTAGGCTTCTCACATAGTGACCAATCCTGGCGCATGCATAGCGAGCAAGATGAGATATCAAAAGAACTTATGCCATCGGGGGCATTTAGAGGACTTTATAGAGTTATATGTCACCTTGAGAGAATCGGGATGAGATTCCTTAGGGAATCACATATTACCTGATATAGCTGGATGTGAGACCCTAATCAAGGTGCTTGGGAGTTGTGACTTGGACTAAGGTTCTCAGGTTAGATGCATAGATTGCGACTAGACTAAGATTCGTACAGTGTTGGTGGTTGACATACTCTTGGCTGTGACCAAAGCTCCATCGTAGCATGTGTCGCATACCATATGTGCTATTAGCGACGTTTCTTTTGAGAGCAAGTGAATGGATCCCTATTTCCTTGTTGTGTTATACCCTTATTACCTTTAACCATGTTGTGAAGTTAGATCTGATTATCGCTACTCTAGCTTACTTTCCTATGGCCATGCATCATACGGTCTAATGGGAGTTTGTCTGGGAAAGCAATTAGGTCAAAGGTAAATGGTATGAGGCTTAGAGAAGACTATTTGGCATCACATTTAGAGAGATACGATTCATAGAGATATGTGCTTATGTTTTAAAACTATCTTTTGATATTTCACATCTTTTACTTATATGTATCTTATATATATGTAGCCTATATGAATTATTTTAAATGAGCATATTAACATGAATCTAGTAGTTGAGTACAGAGATCGGAGTTTGTGCTCATGAGGGATTAGAATACTCAATCTGATGTGGCCAAAATGTGTATGGGGCATAGGCGAGACTTTTGAGAGCGTATCTCCATGTCAGTTTTATGGAACTGGATATGGAGTCACTTGCCCGTTACTTTGTGCTCGTCGGTCGCACGCTCAACAACCTGTATGATTAGCATCCATGATAGGAATATAAGATGTACATGACAGAGATGCACACTTCATGCCCACTATGGATGAGTAGGAGATGTTTGATTTTAGAGATGGGTCGACCCGATTGACCTGACACGTTTGTGCCGACCGGGGTCCCCACTTAATGGCACGCCCATACTTGATTAGAAGTATGGATGTGGATAACTCTCTCCTAATTGGATTAGGATATAGAGTCCTAAGGGAGTTAAGTTGAATCTTCTATATATAGAAGACTCCTCTTCCATACCCAAAGTTATTATTCATGTTTTTTGAAATCCACTCCTAGAGAACTCTTTCTTCTCTTCATCCTATAAAGATCTGGTTTTGCTATTAGGATTCCATACAAAGCCTTAAGTCGATTAAGTGTGGGTTTATTGTATGTGGTTCTAGTAATCACATATTTTGACGTGTGACGTTTTCCAGTTCGATAGAGATTTTCCAATAAAAATGTGTTAATTTGGGCTTATATGAGTCAGGTTATTGTGCATGTCATCACTCCATGTGGCACAAAAAATCAAGCCCTGCTAGGTAGAAATTCGGTGAGACAGACAAGAAAGCCTTCCACTTTCGTTTAACATAAGAAAATATCAATTACAACTAATATTCTTGTAATAAAAAGAATAAGACCTCTGTCCACCATGAATAGTTCTTAATTAGGAATAATGTCTTCAGTACAAGATTCACCCTGCAATGGAGATAAATGAGAACTGCTCGGCTCCCTTTCAAACTTGATCAAGAGAAATATTTCAAATGTGCTCAACTTCTCTTTTTATCCATTTTGATTGGCCTACTCCCATGCACTTTTTTTTCCCCTCTCTTTATAATGAGTCGAAAGTGTAAAAGAAATTTGTGCCATGTAATTTGTTGCAGTCGATTCAGTCAAAGAAAAACCCATGTTGGTTTATCCATCTATGCAGGTTGGTGATTTTGAAATTCTGGTAAGGTCAGGTTTCAGTGTTGCCTAAATCCGTCTTCTTCAACTTCCTGTGTGGCACTAGCACGAACTCCCTTGGTGAGAATTAGACAGGATCTATGGCATATCCATATCTCTGCATTGAGATGTGGGATTGATTTTTCAGTGATGCAAGAGCAGACAAATAATCTCATCTGAATTGTTCTTCTATTCCCAGCCCCTTCAGCATGTGGGATAGTCTAAAAGGCCTCAACACTTGAGCTCCCCGTCCTCTACTGCGGATGGTTACAGCCATATTTACAGCGCCATTTAGAAAGGTGTCACATGTACATGGTTGTCAATGGTTAAGGTAGATAAAAGCGGGTTTCAAGTTCACAGGTTTCTTAGAATTTTAGAAATAACAGTCACTCTTTTTAGTGCAGTCCACACAAGATTGGGAGGATGCATCTCTGTCCACGTGGTTTCCTCTAAATGGCGGTGTAAGGATGGCTATAACCATTATGCTATAGAGGCTGCGCGGCGTGTCAAGAACCACTTACTCTAAAAGCTTAAGCTTTTAGAATAAGTGATTGTCAACATGGTATCAAAACGGGAGGTCGAGTGTTCGAATCCCGGGAGTATGTGTTTGTATGTTTGTTCTCCTACGGATGTGTTGTTCCTGTGCAAATGTGTGTGGTGTGTTTGCCTCGGTATCCTGTATTCTTCCATTGATGTGTTGTTCCTTTACAGAACCTGCACGTGCAGGAGAGTGTTAAACCATTTGATATACATTGCAGTGCCGTTGCGTAATTCAGCTTTTAGAGCAAGTAGTTCTTAACACGGCGCAACATTTGAACTCCGTCCCCTTGTTAATTTTTCGCACCTAAAGATCCACACAATTGCAACTTCCATAGGGGATAGATATTCTAGATAGGCCCATTCAACAGAGTCAACCCAGAGCTTCTTTCCTGACTTACC
The DNA here is from genome assembly GCA_031762675.1 of Pachysandra terminalis. Taxonomy (NCBI): domain Eukaryota; kingdom Viridiplantae; phylum Streptophyta; class Magnoliopsida; order Buxales; family Buxaceae; genus Pachysandra; species Pachysandra terminalis. The sequence goes on along the minus strand of JAUPMG010040945.1, from coordinate 6,334 downwards.
ACCCATGGTTAAATTTAATCCATTTCATGATAATGAGTTGCTGCTGGATCCCATTGCTTTCACTATATCTCATTCATTTTATGGGTTATCTGGCATTATATTTCTAGATCAATCACAAAATCTTAAACTCTGAGATGATGATCAAGTGAAAGTGATCCCTTACCATCTGGGTCTTTGGACTCTCCAATTACAAAAGAATTGTGTGGCTAATTATATCCCATTTCTAGTGAGAAGTACAGCAATCAATACCAGAGCTTGAAAAAGTGAAAATTAAACAGAAACCAATGGCAAGCAATTAGAGATTTTTATGTAATGTGGAATTATTTGAAAAGATCTTTCTCAATCCAAAGCCTTCATAGTAGTTATAGCTGCTGCAGCGTATATGAGTTTCCTAGAATAAAAAAAAAAGACTCAAACAAGTAATGCATTGAGTAGAATTATGAATCACTCGAGAGGCTAGTTCAATATACTGAGTTTTCATCCGTAGAAGATAGAAGATGAATGTTTAAACAATAAGATAAATTGGAAACATATAATTCGAGAGTGAACTACAACATGGTTCAGAGTTACAATACATAATATGAATCACTTGAGAGGCTAGTACACTTTAAAAGTCTTTTCTGGCATGTTGAAAAAATGGAAACCGAGATACTGTGATTCTATATCAACTATATTGTTATGAAATAACGACAATTTTTCATCAATCCAAATGGGTAGGAAGGAAGAAAGAGGCCGAGATTCTGAGAAGTGGGAAAGACCCTATTAATCTGCAAGACTCAATCGTGGAAGATCGTAGAACTCTTGATCGGCATAGGACGAAGAGTCCCACCCCTGAACACAGGGGATATGGTATGGTCATGAGTAAGAGTGTGATGTCTCTTGCAAACTGATCGAGCAGGAGGCTCCATGGTCACCACCATCATAACTTCTCCTTTCACTACTGATGCTAGTTCTGCTCTCTTCGGCCAGCTTTCAGCAAACAACTCGTTTGGTATATCTCCAGCCTTTCATGCATTTTCAAAACTATATGTCAAAAGAGAGAATGCGGATGTTTTCTTATCAGAAATTATCATTTAGAAGTAAATAAATCATCAATATTTTGCAAGGAAAACAATTTCTATACTGACAGAAAAATATTTAACGCAAGATCATCAACCTGGCTGTCATTTAGATAATGTTGCAACCCATTTATGGCGAGTAGAATCCTGGTCTTTTCTCTAGGAAACAGTTGGAAACTATGAAACAGCTGAGTTGAAATGTATACAAGATTTGGTTTGGTTACTTGATATGCAAGCGAGTGTTATAATTTGATAACTTGGTAAAGTCTCTAAGCGATGGTCCTCAAGACCTAGGTTGAATTTCCCACGACTCAAAACCTAGGTATGCAAACAAAAGTAACAGTCATCAAGGTTGAAGATGCTTGGTCATTGTAGTTTGTCTTTATTCAGATTGTCTTGGGGAACTGTTCGACTAAGAGCTCAACCTGATAATGTTGGAAAGGAATTTGCTTAAGAGCTAATTTCTCTTGGCTCTACATGCAAAGACTACCAAGGTTTTTTATGCAAGTATCATTCCATATCTTTCCGAGTGTAGTAGTATGTGTTGAGAAAGAAAGATAAAAACGAGATGAAGAAGAAAACAAGCACACAAAGACAGATTTATGTGGTTCGGTAAATTGTGCCTACGTCCACGGATGCACACCCAATTCTACTATTGTCCAAAGCTCAGGATAATGTGTTACAAAGAGCAGACACAAAAGTATGAATACATACCTTGTAATTAGGGCTAAACATAATATAAGTGAAATTACTATTATACCCATAGTCCCTCAGTACTTCCCGAATGCCACACATCAGTCTTCACATAACAATAGTATGGGTTGCAAATTATAGATTCTTTGTAACGGAATATAAAACCTTATCATTGCATCATCCTGAGGGACGAAAACCTTGGAAATATTTCGAATGTTTGGAAACAACAAACAAGAGTTGTTTTATCATTGCATTATTATAGACTTATCATTCATTGGAAGGTTTCTACGAACGCTTGGAAACAGCAAACAAATTTGGTATTAGTAAAGTATATTTTGAGGACATGATGCTACTACAGGAAAAAATTTTAACACTGTGAGTTCATTATGAAAACATACAATCGGTTTAATGTCAATCCTGCAAGTGTGATCCAAACTTAGGTTATGACGTAAAGAACTGAACGTTAATATCTTTAGATGTTACAGTTCAATTCAGTATTCTCATCTTCTTATGAAGATTGAAATGCATGGAACCTGGAATTGTTGAATCCATACAATTTTTTTTTTTTTGAAAAATGAAACAATAATAACCACTTTCCTAGTATACATACCCACATTTAAAAGCAATTAGATTGTGCATTGCTTATCTTTAATATGAAACTATTTGTTCCACATCGGCTATATTTCATTCATTTCCTCACCAATTTGAGAACCTAATGACTTGCTTTTCACAGGGTAATAACTCGACAACAAGTCATTGGATACGCCCAATGAAGAAAGCAGAAACAAAGCACTACTAAAATAATTTAAGTATGATAACCTTACCTCAAGAAATTCTATGTAAGCCTAGAATCTTTTATGATTTAAGGTAAGAACACTACTATATGTGGCATTACAAGTACAGAAACTATAACAGATTAATGTACTGAGATCAGTAACTAATACAAATCTAATGTCATCACCTAGAGCTACAGAAATTTATAGGAAACCTTCAGCTATCTTGTTACTATTTACGTCTTCCACATTAAATAGAATCACATAGTAGTAAATAAGAGGAATGAAAATAATTTATTAAGTAATTTCAATTAGAAGGGTTCTGTTTTAAAACTGAGCAAACAATGGAAGCAACTATTTAATAGAAAACAGAAAAGCAGACTCATGCTAATGAAAATGGAAAATTGAAAGCAAATAAAAAATAAAACACGTAATCTATAAGAGACATTCTTACATTGAGAAATGCAGAGTCCGACATTGGGCATTTTACCGGCCGGTCTTCGTAAGATGGCTCTGTAGGGTGCTGTATTGGCTTGAACTCGACATGGGACTCCTGCCGGTGACCACGCACATCCTTACCACCATCACAACCCCTCTCTCTGGTTTCCTTAATCAGTGGAACTTTGCTATCTTTCCTATTCTGTAAAAGAATCTCAATGAATACATATAAGCATATGAAACAACAGAACAATAACCAAACCCTACTACACAACACACATACACAGACAGCCCAAAAGGTCTATAGGAACCAAATATATTTAGAGAAAACTTTCAACCCAAAATTTAAAGGCATGAAAAGAGGCAAAAAAATGAAAAATCTTACATAACCATCCTCACATGAAAATCCCATAGAGAATGGTCATCAGATTACGCAAGAAACAAGGCCAGGAAGGAAGAACGCTTTGAGGGGAGAGAGAGAGAGCATGAAAAGAAGAAATAAGAACAGTACCAAAAGGAAAGTTGATGCTTTGTGGGATCGCCTGTACACTGGGAAACTAAAAAAGATTCCCAGCATTTTTCTTTGCTTAGTTTATTGAACCTCTCTCTCTATATATATATATATATATATATGAGGTTCTGAGCTTTTTCCCTTTCTTAATAGTTCCTGTTTTTTACTTTTCTATATTCTACAAAAGAGAGAGAGATGAGCTGTGAAAAGAAAGTGGTGACAGAGTGAGAACGGAGAGCGCGAGAAAGAGTGGCTGGCCGGCTATTACTAGCCGTTGTTCATTTCAATGTAAAAGTAACGAACATTTTCTACATTGTTTACGATGCGTGATACGCACTCAACTCTTGTCTTTATACACTTTTTCATCGTTTCATATGTACTGTAACAACGGTGTAGACATGGCCCTTCTCTATTTAAAAGGCTATTACTAATGTACAAGCGGGCCGGGTTGCGCGGTCTGTACGTGTGCCTGGGCACGGCACGGCACGACACATGTGCCATGTAGGCCTGTAAACGGATCGGATTCGAAGCGGATTCTGCAGAATCCGAATCCAATTTGTTAAGAAATCTACTAGATCCAAATTCAAATTCGGATCTTCATATGTTCTATTTGAATTCGAATTCGATTATAGTCTAAAATCCAAATCCGAAATCTGATTCGATCCGAATATCCCACAATCCAAGTGTAGAAGAGAAAAATGCTGAAAAGTAAGTTTTTTTTTTCTTTTTCTTTACCAGGTACTATTAGTATGTATCACCAGTAATGATACCATATAGCTGTAATGTATAAAAGTAATATATGTGATTGAATGGATATGTAGTTATGTGAGATACTATTTATAGATAATGATAGTATGTGATACACTATACAAAAAAGAATACATCAATTTTAATTATATAATCAAATCGGATTTTAATCGAATCAGATTTATATAGATCCATATTCGATTCGATTATAATCGGATTTTTCGAATTCAAATCCTAATAGAATTTCGGATCGAAAATATCTTACTAAAATCCGGTATAATCGAATCGGATTCGGGACATGATCCAATCCATTGACATCCCTAGTGCCATGCTCAGGCACTAACACAAGTCTGTGCTATGTTGGGCCTGGGTTCGCAGGCCCCTAGCACGATAAAAATGGACCTCATATTTTCTCCTAGGCACCAAGCTCGGCCAAATACGATCCGACATGACAATATTTGTGTCGCATGTTGGATTTGGAGTCCGGGTTGTGCTGTGCCCGGCACGAAGCACTTGCGGCACAATTTTTTTCATGCTGGTACGCGTGACCCGATTGTACACCTTTATTAGTTTACTACCACAAGCTTTAGGCATTCCATTAATGTGTCCGATTGCAAATGGTATATTAGGTAGGGCTATACAACGGGTTGAGCCACTCGACCTGACACGATTGAGCTGTGCCCATGCATAATAAGACCCGAGGCATTGTTCATTAGCCATGCCATATCGTGCCTGGGGTTCATGCACCAGAGGATGGTACCACACCATACGGGCACGACCTGGTTTGCCCAACATCGGCCAAAGCATGGCCAAGCATGGTACGATACAGACACAACAAGTTACGACATGACACAAGGCAGGCACGACTCTTACCATGCCGTGTCAAATTGTAGTGATCTTATTCCTTAAATAATTTTCTATAAGATAAGTTGGATTTTATTAATTCCAAACTTTGACATAATGTAAGTGAATGGAAGTGAAATATAATTGCTTAAAATCTTAAGATAATTAAATTGAATTAGATTAAAACAAAGAGTTGTGTTTAAGCCTCAAACCTGGTTAATTAAAATTGTTAGTTAGTTTTGAAAGGATGAGATATGTCCATTTAATTTAATATTTTTGAGAACTTGACATAAAATAGTTATTATGAGTAGTTTGAGGGTTTAAATTGTAACTATATAAATTAATGTAGGTTTGTGTGCTAATTAGAGAATAGGGTTACATAATCACCTTTAGGTTGCGTTTGGTCTGGCTTGTGCTTACGGATAAGCACCCATTGGATAAGTTGCTAAATGGGAGCACTTATCCACAGCAACAATAAACTACTTATTTGACAAAATAGCGTTTCATAAATATGTTTATTTAAGTGTTTATTAAAGTTTAGGGATAAAATAGGTATTATAAAAATATTATTAAAGTTTAGAAATAACACTTGTTTAAGTGCTTGTGAAAGTTTAGGAGTAAAATTGGTATTTTAAAAATATTAGTAAAGCTGTAAAATAGTTTAACGCATAAGAGCTTGGGAGAAAATGCTCTCAGCAGCGTCTCTTTATGGGTAGCTTTCTTCTAGTGCTTATGGGTAAGCACTTACCCATAAGCGCTATCAAACACATATTTAATTTTAAAAAGTGCTTATATAAACTATAACCTACAATAAATACTTATAAAAGCCGGACCAAACGTAGCCTTAGCAATCCTAAATCATATCTCTCGCAAACCTAGTCGTTTTGACTTAGAGTGAGAAAATGGGATTTGGCCATCAAGTGGGCAAGAAGAAAAAACACCATTAAACCATCGCACTGATTCTCCATCAATGTTGTTTGGAATATCGAGGTAAGTCCTGCACGAACTTTTCTCTTAAGAATAGAGTATGATTTATCAAGCGTGGGATTTGAGTTCTTTGTGATAAATGTTTATAAATGATATTAAGTATAATTTTTTTTTTTTTTATTTATGAAAGATGACAATTTAATTTATTGAAATGCCGAAATTACATAATATTATTGATCAGGCGGACTAATTTAACCCCACTTTACACGCGGCGCTTGATTACGAGCGCGTGTACGCGTTTTGGGTATAGTCGCACATACTGAATCATTCCATAAAGCTGTAAC
>JAUPMG010040934.1:0-14260 GCA_031762675.1 Pachysandra terminalis | reverse complement strand
AGGTGGTGGAGGTGGCTACACATGTTGGTGATGGCTTTGATAAAACAAAATGAAAAGAAATAACTTCAATGGTGTTGACTCGATTCAATCTTGATTTTCTAGAAAATGACATGCGGAATTTTTAAAGGTATGTCATTTTCTAGAAAATTGTCTCATATGTCAAAAATGAAATACATATGGATATAGTTTTACATTGAAACAAACACTCAGAAAATACATTTTCCACTGAAAATGTTTTTCGTATCCTATTTTACATTGAAACACATGGAACCTAAGTACTCTGTAGAAACCAAACATAGGAGTCCTATACATCTTAAACACAAACTCTTTATTTATTTTTAATGAATAAGGATGATACACATTATGTGTGAGTGTGTGTGTGTGTGTGTGTGCAGAATAAGCTACAACTGCTGTCCAAGAAGAACTACCAAAGGTAATCAAAGCAAACTACAATAAGTCAATAACTACAAAGGCGATATCAAAGAAAACAAAAGTAACAAAAAGCATAGTAAACCCCAACACTTTCTTCTCACATTTAAAGTAGAAACGAAACAAAAAAAGCACATGATGGAATGAAAATAATAATAATAATAATAATAATAATAATAATAATAATAATAATAATAATAATGACTAGTTTCTTGGGTAAAATTATCAAATACATTTAGTGAAACCAAGAATCATGAAGAGTGGATTTTCCAAGTTATGGTATTGAGCTTTGATTTAAAATATGATGCAGACTGCATTGAGATCATGAAGATAATAAATACCCTTGGTTTTTGGTCAAATCAACTGATCTACATTACATAAAGTGCAAATCCATGTAAAAGTCAAAAAACATATATCAAATGTTAAGATTGCTAATCAGGCCAGATTTCCAAAAATCAAGTCTATATCAATATTTAGAATTTTGTTTTTTTGATAATTTATGAACATATATTAAGGAAGAAGGAAGAAAAGTACAGCGACCAACGTTCTAGCAGGATGCTAAAAAGTGGCACAAAACATCAAAAGAACAGAACTACATAAGAGAACAACAAAACAACACAAACACTACACACCCAATAGCCTGACGACCAGACTAAGGAGAAAAAACCAACCCATAACCAACTCAACAATAACGACCCCCACTCCGACACTATATCGGAAACTGATAACCCATCAAACTGCCTCCTAACTGAGGCCCAAGAAGCCACCGAGACCAAAATCCCCTCGAGCACACTCCTCACCGGAGACTGAACATCCAGGAAGATCCGCTGATTCCTCTCCCGCCAAATATGCCACAAGACCGCATGGAAGATAGAGCGTAACAAGATCCGGCCACGAGCACCTAAGCCGCGGAAATACCATTGACCAAGCAAAAGACCAATGCCCTTCGGCATCACCCACCGCCTCCCTAAACTCCGGAGAAAGAAGCTCTAGATCTCAGCTGCAATGGGGCAGTGAAGGAATAAATGATCAATAGACTCCTCCTGCGCCCTGCACATAAAACACATATGAGGAGAAAGAGCCATATACCTCCGCCTCTGAAGCATATCAGCCGTATTAATCTGATAATTCAGCGCAGACCAAGATATTAGACTTTGCTGATATTAACCCTTTCAGTTATTTCGATCATCATTTCCGTTATAATGGTTAATATCAGTCCAAGCCATGTACCTCAATGGCTACTACTAACATTAATTTCATGTATACATGAAATTGTGAACCATGATATTAGACTTTGCTGACAGATCAACTATGTCCCCACAGTTGTCTTCAATATGAGATCTTTCCACATATTTAAACTTACTCTTGTATACCTTATTGGAATTATCTTTTCCAATTCGACCAGTCTACCCTTAGAAGGTAATGAGGCTAATACAAGGGCAAACAATCAGTTGCCTGAGGAAGATGCAAATAACATTTCCTACTTTGCTCACTTGAACATTGGAATATACATAGCTCAGAAATGTAGGACCATCAGTATGTATTTACACACTCCCCCTATCAAAATAAAGAAATCCCATGGCCCAATTGCACACTTGAACCATTTTATAGCTCTGGAAGCAGTGTTTGAGATATTGACTCCTGAATCTCCTTCCAATCATGAAAACACAAACCTAGAAATTGGTCCATGCATAGAGTGTAGAAACCTTGACATCACAGTCAGATTACCAGATTCCTATTCTTGATATGAATGATTCATCACAACATAATGTACCCAGGATGCCCTCATCCATCAATACAGCGGACTGCGAGGAGTCATCCAAATAATTATTCCAAATTAAGTTTGACAGCAGTAATCTGCAGCTTAGGGATATCTTCATGGATACTAATAGGAGAAATTACACCTGGAGTACTTGAAATATAAAAGAGTTCACTGAGTCACTAAACTGAATACCAGTAAACACATTGACTATAACAGCCTTTGCAAGACAAAGCAGCAATCTGATTGGCACAACCATCAAATCAAAACAAACTCCTCAAAAAGATATGACATCGCAAGTACAAAATTCCTTTGGAAAAGTGAACTTTACAACTCAAAATAAACAGCATCGTGAATAAGTTTTCACAAGAATATCTTCACCATAACCATACCAGACCTAAAGTCAAGATCAAATTGTGAAGATGTAATAAATTCCACATAAGATGCCTGCTGCATTCTCAAATTTAGGATTTCTAATTATATGAGTGATGAATTCACTTGTATGTATGGAACACATCGCTCGAGGCAATAAAAATGCTTCCCAAATAGAAATATAAAGGTTATAACTTTAAAGAATAAAGGAGAAAAGGTTCGGTGGTGTGTGTGTGGGTGGGTGGTTGGTCAGGGGGGGATGGAGAAATAGTATCAAGCTACACATCACATGTCTTCTTCTTCATTTACATTTTATTAGACATAAAACTGGATCAATTTTCCTATTTCACATTATCCAAATTTTGTAGAAAATTCCATGTTCTCTCTCCACAATTCTAGCTTCATAATTCCTTTTATTTCCAGTCAACCGATATGTCATCTACAAATAATACACACCAAAGAAACTCTTCTTGAATATAGGTTATAATTTATCAAAACAAAGATATAATGAAATTTGCTCACTGTTAGCACTTGGCATAAGCTTATTGCCAATGGAAACTCATAGGTCTCACCACTAATTGTCCTCATGCCAATTACCATTCCATAGTGCATTTCTTTAATAATATCAATGTACTTGCTTGCAATTCCATTCTTCACTGAGACCAAGTTTCTAAGAAAAACTTTCATACATTTTTTTCCCATTTTTGAACTTATCCAAAAATTTCCAAAGAACATAGCCCCAAAAGTAAATCCGTCTGACATGTAGCCAAACTTAATACTCTGATACCATAGTAATTTGTCAAAATGTTTGCACAATTACTCTCTCCCCTAATTTCATTATAGAGCCTAGTTCTATCCCATGATAGTTGTTGCAACAAAGGTCATTTTCCTTTTTTCTAGTATAGATTACCACACTACTTCTCCACCAAGAATTCAGCATTTTTAGCATTTGAAATTCCATACAGGCATCTTATTTGTTGCTAACAATTCGGTTAAGGCATCTAGACAACACGTAGATGATTATCCCTCTCTAAACAAAATGATGCCTATGTGATGCTTAGGTGATGGATAGTTGACAACAATAAAAAAGAAAAATAAAATAAATCAAGAGAAAAACTTAATTAGTGAAGTCATAAAATTTAAAAGTAGATAAGCAAATAGCTTAGAGGTTAAATGCCATAATTATTGACAAATGAAAAGACAGCATTTTAAAATAAGTAAAATCTTGAATTTAATTTACTTAATTTAATTCTTAGTTATGGACTTCTTGATATAAGTAAAACATGTTCTATTATAATAATGATATAAATATAAGCAGCACAAACTATGTTATAAATATACAACTAGCATAAAATACAATTTGTTAGCAAGCCCCATGATCATCTTTAGCGCCTAGCGCTCGAATGCCTAGACATTGCCTAGGGACACTCAGAAAAACATCCCCATTGCCTAAAGCCTGATATAGACTGGCAAGGTGACACTTTGAGAAAAATGGTTGCTAATAAACACAAAGTACACACAAGATCATAGATAAATGGAACTATTACCAAAACTATGGATGTACAATCAAACTAGTGAAATTCAAAATCTCATTAGAAATTTTCAGGAAATGAGAATATTCAAAAAAATATAAGTTAATAAACATCAAATATTGCACTTAAATTTGTTTGATTACGCCTTTTTTAAAACCTGAAGATAATTTACAAGAAACATAGACTGCTATTATTGATGTTAGATTATATATCTTGCTATTGCATGATGCATGTCATACATGCACACTGTATCATGTTATTCATACTTAAGTAGTGGGAAAATATAATTTGCTAATTCTTACTAATAGAATACATAGGGGCTGTTTAAACCACAGAGGAAAAGAATAGAGAAAGCCCTATTCCGCTTGTCCAACTCTTCTCCTCTTTTCTTCTTTTATTTCTCTTATTTTGAAGCTGTAACATGGTATCAGAGCCTAGGGCTTGAGCCAATTCAGTTTTTCCCTTAATTTAACTTAATTTATCACTCTCCCTTCAGAACTAGAATACATAGGGGCTGTTTAAACCGCAGAGAAAAAGAACAGAGAAAGCTCTATTCTACTTTCCTTTCTTCTCTCGTCAGATTTAGAATTATTCTTTTGCTTTTGAAGTAGTGTATAATCCTAGATTGGATTTGAATACCAACCACACTGCACATTAATGGATGTTCATGAGGGCTATTTTCCTCTTACGAAATTCCCAGAACAAAAGAAGAGGAATCTAATAAAATTTCTGGGATTCGGCAATCAGTCTGATCTCAATCAAGTGCATTTTACAAGCGTTCAAGGCAGCGGATTGATTTGATCCATATTTCCTGGTGTTTCTGTAAGTATCCGTGATGAGTGCAGACTCTATTGCAGTTAGTTATTTTTGTTTTTCTTTCTTCCAAAGCTTTTGATATCTGAAAATGGAAGGGAAACCATGTACATATTGCATCTAAAAGATCTTCTTGAACTTCAAAAGACTGAATTAGTTAAACGGATAGAATTATTTACATGGTCAAATCTATCTTCATGTTTTGCTTACCACTAAAGGTAAACTTAAGTATTTTGTAGATAAGAAATCTTCTTCAAGCTCTTCCATATACAAAGAATGGATGCAAGAAAAATTCACAAATAATAACACGGTTGTGAAAACTGTTGGACCATCTATTACCAATAATATGTCGCTTCTAGATACAACTACGGAGATACAGGATGTTAAACGTAAGATATACTCCTTTAATAAGAACATGTCTGGTCTCAACCAACTGTATTAGAAGCTTTTTGCATTATAGCAAGGAGATAAGAGTCTTGGGGAATATTATGGTACTTTGAAAGGTATGTGGGACAGTGGGAGGAGATTTCTGTGTACCAACCTCTCACAACTGTCTTACAAACTCATGAAAGCAACATGAAGAACTCAATGATAAATGAGTAACAGAACTTAATGTAACATGGCTTAGGGATGATGACACTAACTCGAATCCACGTGGAGCAATCCGCAGAAGACGTAGTGAAGGAGATAAAATTTGGAAAAAGTCTTTGTCCGGGGATACAACTCGTACCTGAAATGAAGAAAAGGAATTCAATCACAAATGAATAACTAATAACTATAAGAAATTAGGTAAATTATGTGTACCTTCCGTTAGGTTCCCAAAAAATAATGACCCTTCGTTAATGTTTCTAATATTGCATTGACCTCCTTTATCAAAGTTGTCAAGTTCACAGTGTTACAGGCAATGGTACAATTATTGTGACATACTTAATGTCCTAATATGATTTTTAAAGTAAAATAAAAATGAAAAACTTTCCCTGAAATTTTACATGATTTTATGATTTTACAAATTACAGGCCATGTGGACTGGTGCAATGCATTCGAGTTAGAACACTAGTGAAAGAAGAAGATCACTTTACATACTAAATTTGAGGCAGTCTTAACCATTTTTGCTAGATGGAAAAAAATCTCCCCAAAATTTAATGTTTTAACTGTAGGAAACCTTAGAAGTACTAGAAAAAATTCAACTAATCCTGTAACACCGTATTAATGAGGCATACACGAGTAGAAGTGTAAGGACCCAACATGTACTTTGAAAGGCATTGCAAATCCTGAATGTAACTAAGCTTGTATGGTAATTAAATAATGTATGCAATGTCTAAAGGGTAAAAAGATCCTGGGCAAATTGGTAATAAGTAGTGAATGCAAGGGCTAAAGAGTAAAATTACTAACACCTACATGCATGACACATTGATACCTAATACCTACTTGCATGACACCCAGAACCACATGCATAAGAGCTAGTACGTGCATGACACCTAGCACTTGCATGAAATCTAGCACCTACTTACATGACACTGAATCTAGCCCTTTTGTTAGTGTGTAAATACATGATGCAGCTAGGACACCATGCTACAGCCAAGATACCTCATGCCATAGCTCTAACACCTCATACTAGCATTTTAACACCTTGTACTTTCACGATGACACCTGTCCCTACTTGTCACTAGCATGTGAAACTTATCACTAGCTTGTTGATACCTCATGACACTTATTACTAGCTTGTTGAATCACTACAGCACTCTATGGCTCAGCTTGAAACACCCTTTGCTACTTCCACTTCTACCTCCACTTACAGTGCCTCTATTACCACACCGTCCGTCTTGGATCATTGATTCAGGAGCATCCGATCCTTATAGCATATTTGCTCGATAAGGATAAAGTTAAAGTTCCCGATGGGTCATTCTCCCTCTATCTAAAGAAAGAATAGTGTCAATGCCGCCCTTTTCTTAGATTCAGCCCCCCATGTCACAAACCTTGCTAATAACAAACAATACAACATAGTGATATGTCAACTCTCCAACAACTTCTCAGAGGGTATCCCGTAACAGAAATTGTCTCGTCCCGGTCGTCCTCTAGCCAATCTATCTACTGGTGAGTTTTTACCATCATTTACTTAAATGGGATGTTGTGTGCTATGAGAAAAAGAAAGGGGGTATTAATCTGGGAAACATTGCTGTTAGGAACATGGCTCTTCTTGGGAAATGGCTCTAGCGTTTTTGCATCGAAAGAGATACTTTATGGCACAAACCTATTCATAGCAGGTATGGTTCTCATGATAATGGTTGGGATATTAATCCACGTTGGAGGGTGTCCAGGTCTGCCTTGTGGAAATCGGTTTTCAATCTTGCCCTATCTTTCCTTTCTTACTCTTGGTTCTTGGTTTGCTCTAGGTCTAGAGTTAGATTTTGTTTGGATCTTTCGTGGCTTGATGATGTTTTGGCTAACCTTTATCCTCGTCTATTCAGATTAGCCTCCAACAGGGATGCTATGGTGGCTAATATTCTTTCCGGGGCCCCTTCTGGGCTAGTTTAGAATCTTCAGTTTAGACGAGATCTTAAGCCGGCTGAGTTATCTTCCCTTTTTGTGGCTTTACGGGATGTTTGTATTAACCCGGCTCATGTTGATCGTAAAATTTGGTCTCTTGATAGTCATGGTGTGTTTTCGTCCCGGTCCTTTTTTCCTCTTTTGAGGGTAGTTCCTACTATTCCCTTGTGTTCGGTTCCTTTCAATTATCTTTGGAAGTCGGCCGTTCCCCCTAAAGTTAGGGCTTTTGTTTGGTTGGCTCTACATAAGAGGATTAATACTCAGGATGTCCTTCAGAGGAGACAGAAATATCTAACTATTTCTCGTCAGATGTGTTTTATGTGCAGGCAGATGGAGGAATCAGTTGATCATATTTTTATCCATTGTAAGGTTGCCAGAGAGATGTGGTTTACATTTTTCAGCATGGTGAGTATGTCTTTTGTGCTGCCCTTCGATGTCTAGTCCTTTTTGGGACAATGGAGGTTTCCTTGCATGGGAAAATGCGGGAGGATGCTATATAGGGCTTTATTTTTTGCAGTTTTTTGGGCCATTTGGAGGGAAAGAAACAATAGAATATTTGAGGAAAGGTGCCATAGTACTCAACATATTATTGATAGTGCCTCTACGTCAGCTATTTCTTGGGCGATTACCAGATAGGAGTTCAGAGGGCTTTCAATTGCATCAGCGATTAGAGATTGGAGTTTGGTGGCGATGTTGCGCACTTCACTTCCTCAGATCCGGGCAAGGTGGATCCCTCCTACAGCGGGCTTGATTAAGATAAATTTCGATGGATCTTCTGTAGGGCATCCGGGCCCCTCTGGGGTTGGTGGAGTGTTTAGGTACCATACAGGATGTGTTCTACATGAGTTTTTTGGGCCGATTAGGGAAGGTGATGCAATGAGGGCTGAGTTACTTGCATTGGTTATGGGATTGAGGGAAGCCTGGAGGCAAGGGTTCCGTAACCTAGTGGTGGAGGGGGATTTAGCAGTTGTTATTCATTAGATGAGGGGGAAAAGTTGCAACTCGTGGAGACTATATCATTCATTTCTGCTGACACTCTCTCTTGGGGAGGGCTTACATTTAGATTTCTCACATGTTCTCAGAAGTGCCAATGGGCTGGCAGATCGTTTGGCTAGAGAAGGAGCTGTGTCCGAATCATTCTATAGTGGGGCCGTGCCGATTGAGTTAGTGGATGAGGCGATAACGTTTATCTGTTTTTTGGTTTTTGGTCTTTGCTTTTGTTCTTGTTCTTTTTCTTTTTGTGTTTGTGGCGGTTTGCCCACTTCTTTGTGGCTTTATTGCCTTGTATATTCTTTAATCTATTTATATCATCTTCATTATTCATAAAAAAAAAATAAATAAATAAAGTGCAGTAGCTTCCAAAGGCAATCGTGTGTACTCATCCAAGAGATGACTGAGAAAGGGTCACCTTTACTCTCCAGGTCCATCATCTCCATAGAACAGGCGTCTCTCAAACCAACCAATAAAGCTAAAATTTTCGCCCTTGTCGAATCCCCATCTCCTATTGGGCTTGAGAATGCATGTAGAATACGCCCTCTCTCATCCCTAAATATACTACAAACTTCAGATTGGTTTGAGTTCCCCAAAGATGATCTATCAAAGTTTAATTTGATGACTCCCCGGTCAGGATGTGTCCACACTAGTAACAGAGAAGTACTGGCAATAGAATGCCAATCCCTCATTGTCATCATCACTAAGTATTCTTTGAACTCTGGCCTCACTGATAACCAAGAAGCCACCAACAACATGATAGAATCAATAAACCCATTGATGCTTCTCCTTTAGTCCTCAAAACTCATCTATTCCTTTCAGTCCAAATGGCCCATATAACAGCAAACAAGAGGGAGTCATACATCATTTTCCCCCTTTTACCATTTTTGGGAATCTTCATTGCCCCAATAGTGAGCAAATACCTTCTGGTACCACCTAGTCAACCCAAACAGCCTATAGGAAATATATCATGCAAGAATAAGTGATCTATCGACTCTCCATGTTCTTTACACGTGAGACACATATGTGGGGACAGGCCCCATCTTCTTCTCCTGTTCTATAGCATATCACAAGTGTTGATCCTATATATAATTGAGGTCCAAACAAAAGCCCTAACTCTAGGAAAGACCACGGGTTTCAAAATTCTAGCTAGAACAAAAGGAGCTGCATTTTGATTTGTTTCAAGATGAAGGATGTGAAAGAAAGATCTAGTTGTGAAGATGCCCCTGTGATCCGGACACCAAATCCTGGAATCAAGTAAATGTTGATCAATGAAAACATCTTACAGATAGGCAAACAAGTTACCTAGGTCACCCAACTCCCCCAGTCTCAAATCCCTCCTAAACTCCAAATTCCAGGACAAGTGGGAAACCAAGATAAAACGTCTGATACAAAAGCCTACCTACTATAAACAAGGCTATAAAGAGAAGGAAAACAGATTCTCAGAGAGGAATCTCGCCACGAGACATCATGCCAAAATAGAATATGAATAGCATTCCCTAGATAAAAAAACGAGTGTGCAGAACAGATGGGTGATAGCGGAAATGGGCTTCCAAGGGCAGTTACTAGATATCCTTGCATTGAAGTTTATGTCCCACCCATTGCCATGAATACCATATTTACTGGATATTACCTTAAACCCTAAGGCATCTCTATCATTATGAAATCTCCAAAGCCATTTGCGAAGCAATGCTGAATTGCAGGCCAAGATGTTCCCCAAATTGAGTCCTCCTTCACTCTCACTCTTGCACACCACTTCCCATTTCACTAGATGGTCTTTCCATTTCCCACTTCCTTCCCAAAGAAAGTCCCTTTGGATTTTTTCAATAGACCTAGCCACCTTGACAGGAATCCTATATAGGGAAAGAAAGTAGGTAGGAAGATTGGATATAACTGACTGTATCAATGTGATTCTCCCTCCCAATGACAGGTACTTTCTCTTCCACGTGGCCAGACTTTTCTTCATCTTTTCTATCACCGACATCCAAAAGGATAATGACCTAGTGCTTTGACCCAAAGAAGGCTAGGAAACAAAAGGAGGATCTACATTCCGACATCCTAGAAAACTCTCAAAACGCTCCACCCTAACTAGCTCTAGATGGAATTATGTAATAGTGGGCTTCTCCATATTAATTTTAAGCCCCTAGACCATTTCAAAACACCTCAAGATAGCTTTTATTTTGTATGCCTGAAATTCCTCTGCGTTGAAAAACAAGACCGTGTCATTAGCGAACTGCAGGTGGGAAATAAGTACATTATGCCTTTCAACCATGAAACCTGAAATTAAGCCCATATCTTCAGCCCTATTTAGAAAAATACTGAATAGGTCCGCTACTAGAGTGAAGAGAAGAGGCGAGATAGGATCACCTTGACGTAGACCCCTAGAGGATGCAAAATGCCCATGAACTGATCAATCTACGACAAAGGAGAAAAATACATTCCTAACACAATCCCCAATCCATTTCTCCATCGAGATCAGAATCTTTTCCGTTCAAGTATCAAATTAATAAATCCCCATTCCACCCTGTCTTGTATTTTTTCCGATCCAACTTATACATCAGACCTTCCTTACTACTAATCCTTCATCGGTTAGTAACATCACAATGACTCTTAACTGTAGTGTCACCTTTTCTTCCTTCTCATTGTATCTTTGAGGACCCAATGACGAGGAGAATGATTGCAATGGTCATAAGAACCAAGGAGGATGATCTTACATACAAGACTCTTCGACATTAATGGCTCCTTAAGCTCATCAAAATTGTGTTGGTGATAATAATAAGAACATTCAGGTAATACGGTGGCATAGAAGATTAGGGCATCCTTTATAGAAAAAGAATTTTCCTCAGTTGTTTTCTTCTAGTTCTCGTTTTAATTTCTAATGTGAACCATGTGAACTTAGGAATCATCATCGTTGTTTTTTTTTGTTCCAAGTATTAATAATAAATCTGGTTCTCCTTTTGTTCTTGTTCATTCTAAAAGGTGGGGATCCTAAGCAACTATATCTTTGTTTGGTTATCAATATTTTGTTACTTTTTTCAATGTTAACTCAGTGCAACTTGGGTATATCTTCATAAATCCAAGGGTGATTTTTTTTTCTATGTTCAAGTCCATTCATATAATGGTATTCACTCAATTTAACACTAAAATTTAGATACTCAGGTATGACAATGTAGGGATTACATGTACAGTGGCCTGCCATCTTATTTTATTGAACAAGGTATTGAATATCAAACTACTTGTGTTCAAACTCCTCAACAAAACGGAGTTGCTGAACGAGACAACCATCTTTTGTTGGAAATTGCTCGAGCCCTTCTATTCACTATACATGCAAGTGGTAAGTTTACCACCAACAAACGTACAGAACTTATAGCTTTTTTTCTTATTAATCATAAGCCTTACTGGGTACTGAATTTTAAAAATCCACTGGAACTAATTTCTCCTACAGCTCCAGTCTTTCCCATTACACCAAAAATCTTTGAGTGTGTATGTTATGGGCATATACATTGATCTTATTGCACCAAACTTGATCCGAAGCATTGAAATGCTATTTTTTGCGTACACTGCCACTCAAACGGCTTACAAATTTATCATTCACCAACTCAAAAGCATTTTGTCTCCATGGATGTTACCTTCTATAAATCCATACCTTTTTTTTCTAGTGGGAAGACCTCTTCAGGGGGGAGAGTGTAAATGGAGACAAATCTTACCTTCCTCTTCCTATTGCCTCAGTATAATGTCCCTCATACATGTATGATATAGATGTAGATAGTGATAGTGGTGTGATTTATGAAGTAACTGTGATTGTTCCGACTAACAATGAGTTACAAGTTTATTTAAGACAGAGTAATAAGACCACCACCTCATAGACCTCCTATCAAGAGGACTCCTCTGATCTTTATGTTCAACTAATCATAGTATGCTATTGACGATTTTAACCTTCTCATTGCCGTTCGTAAAGGTGTATGTTCATGTACTTTGCATCTTGTTTTCAATTTGTGTTATATTCCTCCTTGTCCTCTTCTTATTGTGCTTTTGAAACCACTATGTCTCTATTTCCACTCCTCGCAGAGTTGCAAAGGTACTACCGGACCAAAAATGAAGAGAGACAATGTTTGAAGAGATGTACGCACTTAAGAAAAAAGAATAAAACGTGGAATTTAGTGGACTTTCCACAAGGGAAAGAACCTACTGGATGTAAATGGGTATTTATTCTGAAGTACAAGGCAGATAGATAGATAAATAGATACAATGCAAGAGTTTTGGCAAAAGGATATACACAGACTATGGAATTCATCATCTTGAAATTTTTGCTACAGTGGTCAAGATGAATTTCTCCTATCTCTAGCCTCCAATCAGAGCTGGTCATTACTCCAATTTTATGTAAAAACAAATGCTCTTTGAATGAAGATTGAGAAGAGACCTACATAATGATTCCATCAAGGTTCAAACTTCAAACCTCTATTTGCTGAACGAAAAGTGTGCAAATTATTTAAGGCTTTGATTGGACTGAAACAATCATCACAGGCATTGTTTGAGAGGTTCAGTGGATTAATGAAGAAGTTTGGATATAGGAAGAGCTATTCATCAAACACAATCACGGGAAATTAACTGGTTTTTTTTTTTTGGTAGGTAAAAGTATATTTTATTAAAATGTATAAGAAATTAACTGATTTTATTGTATTTGTGGATGATGTTGTTGTGACAGGGGATGAAACGAAGAAGTTTAAGAATCGGCTAGCCCAAGAATCTGAAATTAATGATCTTGAAAAACTACAATACTTTCTTGGAATTGAAGTTGCAAGATCTAAGAAAGGCATCTTCATTTCACAAAGCAAGTATGTTTTGGACTTGCTCAGGGAGACAGAAATGTTGGGATGTAAGCCCTACTGATATCCCAGATTCTCAATAGAGCAAAATCATGGACCTAGATAGTGTTTAATCCTTAATTAATGCAGGAAGGTACCAAAGACTTGTTGGAAGACTTGTATACCCTCTCACTTACCCATCTATACATTGGGTATGCAGTGATTATGATAAGTCAACTAATATGTATGCTCCAAAAACCTCTCATATGGAGACAGTTTATCGGATCCTTGGGTAATTGATATTCTCATCTGGAAAGGGACTCCTATTTGCCAATCATGGTTATACGAGAGTGGAAATATGGTGATTGGGCCAGTTTGAAGTTTGATAGACGCCCCCCTCAGGATATTGTACGTTTGTTGGTGGTAACCTTACCACTTGGAGAGTAAGAAACAATATGTTAGAGCAAAATCAAGTGCAGAAGCTGAGTTCAAGGCTATAGCTCACGTATATGGGAATATATATGGCTGAGGATACTTCGGAAAGAGTTAGGGCTCCTAGTCCAAGGATGGATAAGCTTATATTGCGACAATAAGGCTGCCATCAGGATAGCACACAATCCTGTACCGCATGATATAACTAAACATATTGACGTGGATCGACACTTTATTAAGCAAACACTAAAAAATAGAGAAATATGCACATTTTATGTGAAATCAGGACATTAGTTGGCTGATTTCTTAACAAAAAGAGTTAATAAAGTACCATTTCATAAGATTTTAACCAAGCCGGGCATGTCTGATATCATTGCACCAGCATGATGGGAAATATTGGAATAACATGTATTAGGCATACCTGTAATATTGTATACTTATCAGCATGGTGTAAGGGATCGGAAGGGGACGATCCCCGAGTCAGTTCCGATCCTAAATAAACCCAAAAAAAGTAGATCGTCCGATCCGGACCAGGATTGTACGATCCACAAATTTTTTATTTTTTTTTTAATTAAAAGAGG
>JAUPMG010040923.1:0-14261 GCA_031762675.1 Pachysandra terminalis | reverse complement strand
CACCATCCCCACCACAACCACAACCACCTGGTCCCACCACCCGCACCACCCCACCATCACCACCACCACTATCATCACCACCACCCCACCACCGCCGCTACAATCACCCAACCACGACCACCCCACTACCCGCATTACCACCACCTTTGAAAGGATATAGGTGTTCAAAACTCATTCTAGTAAATGTTAACCAAATATCTATTTTACATTGGAACTCATTTTGTAACATACTAACCAAACACAATCAAGAAACCTTCAAAATGAGTTTTTCGAACGTTTCCAATAATAAGTTTCTGAAATGAGTTCCTGATCCAGAATAGGAGACAAACGAGGCCTTGGTTAATGGCTATCCCTAGAGGGTAAAAACCCTTGGCTACTGGCTACTCCAGTGCCTCTCCTCACGAAACTGACTACTAGTCGTGAGTAGTGCCAACAGAAGCTAAAGAACACCAAGTCAAACGGTCAAAGCTAAAAGTCTCCCACGCCTCGCACACGTATTTTATCATCTCTTTCAGTGCCAGTAAGAATGACCAGGTACTTCCCCTCATCTTTGCTAATCTTGCTATAAACATACATCAACCGTCCAACAACAAGAAGAAAAAAATGCTTCTATACCTTTCCATTACCTGATTGATCCAACAGTTTAGAATGCATTATTGAACAACGAAACGTCTAATCACACGAGAACAACGGACCCCATCTCACATGGATCGCGTCGTACCGGTCGTAAAACCCGGAAGAACACAAACTATATTGTGAAAAATGCAATAATGTTTTAGTAAAATTCTGCACTTCTCTCCTCAGTTATCACAAACATTAACTAATCAAACTCAGGTTATTCACATACGATGGTTTCCTGGTCAGGTCAAAATTAATGTTGATGGATCTTCACATGGATGTCTAGGTTCAAATGAAACTTTTCTTACTGATTTTGCTATTCAGCTTGGCACAACTTTAACCTCGATTGCAGAAGCAATGGCTGGTAGAGAAAGTCTTCGCATTAGAATTAGGATATGACAATATCATACTTGAAGGAGACTCTTTTAACACATTGCAATATCTAAGAAATTTCACAAAGACAGTCTCATGGTGCCTATGTTCCATCATAACAGACTCTCGTCACCTACTCCAACAATTTCAGAAATATCAGATTTCTCAAGTGTATAGGGAGCCAAATGTCCTAGTAGATCAACTTGCAAATTTTGGAGTTCTTCATTGCAGTTTTTATTGGGTGGTCAACCCACCTACTTTACTGTATTTAAACCTTCTGCATGATATAACTGGTACTGATGATCCCTCAATTTGAAAATTCAAATTGAACCAATGAGATACGGCCATCTGGCACTTGCCCCGATACTACATTTTGTAGCCCCGTCTCAAAGTTTACTTGAGACATGCCTTTAACAGGATGTGTGCAGACTCAAGGGGCATAACAACTTCAAGAATGCTTCATCCTACTCCGAGTTTGGATAGACGTTATGATCTAATCCCAACACCGGATAGAGACATTGAGATCCTACTCTAAGTTTGGATAGACATTATGATCTAATCCCAACACCTGACAGAGACATTCAGATCTTACTCCGAGTTTGGATAGATGTTGTGGTCTAATCCCAACACCGGATAGAGACATTGAGATCCTACTCCGAGTTTAGATAGACATTATGATCAAATCCCAACACCGGGTAGAGACATTCAGATCCCACTCCGAGTTTGGATAGATGTTGTGATCTAATCCGAACACCGGATAGAGATATTAAGATCCTACTCCAAGTTTGGATAAACGTTATGATCTAATCCCAACACCGGATAAAGACATTCAGATCTTACTCTGAGTTTGGATAGATGTTGTGATCTAATCCCAATACCGGATAAAGACATTGAGATCCTACTCCGAGTGTGCATTAAGACTTTATGGTTAAACCCCAGGACCCAATAACTACCTCATGATGCTATCTCGAGATCGTGAGGCGACTTTATGATCTCACAGTTACCTGTGTAGGAACCTTATGATTATACACAGATGCCAAGTGTTTTGACCACTCTCAAAGGCACTATAGCGACCTAAACCACCCTGAGATGGGAAATTCATCATCAAAATTGTGATCCCGAATTAACTTCAACGTCGAAGTTACATCATACTTTTATTATATCAGAAACCCTAACATATTAAAGGGCTATCCGAGAAGTCATGGCATTGTTCTAGTCACAAAGCAGCACGAACTTTCTCTTACACTTTGGGTTAAGGGAACCGTTAGGGGTCGGAGACACCTCAGGTGTAAGGGTACCCAAGATCGCAAGTGAAGTCGTGTTACAACATCGAGTAGCGTTCTAACTCGATGTTGTGAAGCGTTACACTCGCAATCATGTTGTAATTACTTAGCTCAGGGAGTCATCCCCTAGGGAACCTTACTCAAGGGCAACGTCCCGAGTTTCTCATATCATTTGCATAATAGGACAAAAATGGGAGAATATCGAGATACTTAAAGGAATGGTAGCCCAGAGAGACGTTCCGTCAAGCCCATTGCAGTTGTTAGCAGTTGATCAGACCCACATGGGTAAGGTCACATCAAAGGGACTAAGCACAAGCAGAGATTGCTTACACATTTGTGTAAAGTGACAAGTGACAGCCAACATATGGGCAAGAACATATAAAATCATCATACCGTGTCTAGTCTCGATGACCGACACTTTTCACTCAAGCCTTCTCCAAGGGTTTTGGGTTATAAAAACCCTCAATCCCATTGGACAAGGGATGACTTTTGAGACATTCTGAGATACACAAAACACTTGGAATCTCTAACTCAAAAGTTGCCTCTGTACTCATGCTTTTTCTCTCTGAAGCCATTCCTTGAGATCTTCGATCATTTCTCTTTGTTCTCTTTGACTTGTCTTTTAGATAAATACGGAAACCTTGTAATGAAACGGCCATCAAAGTTTAGGCCATCACAATATAGGAATTCGAACCCACTATACTCTTATTGATTAACCACTCAAGCACTGACATATGTCATTTTTGTTTAACCTAATTAATCACCAAAAGTGAAATCAAAAGTTACTGCAAGAAGACGAGTTGTAAGTTTTAAACCACTTGATATATAAACTTGTGTACTTTTACCAAAAAAAAAAAAAAAAAAAAACAGCTACCAGTGTGAATCGTGTGAATCTTGTGATCCAGAACATCCAAAAACGAGAGAGGTGAGAAGTGTCAAACGCGGAAGAATACAAACAAACAACAGCAGCTACGGTCGTCAATCTTGTGATTCAAAACCAACCAAAAGAGAGAGTTTTGAGCATAAAATCACAAGAAGAAAGAGGATTAAGCGCTTCTCTTTTGTTTTTCCAATCTGATTCTAAGCTTTGTTTACCGAACTTTTCACTCTACACCATTTCAACTAAGAAAAATAACACTAATTTGAGAGAGAAATGAACAAAAAAAAAAAGGAAAATGAAATGGTTTTGTTTTTTCTAACTTTTTGATCTTTCTATCTGTTTGTCTGTTTCTCTGTATTGATTTATTCTGTTATGTTCAAGAACAAATGGATTAGTACGAAAAACCTAATATTACCAGTTACAGAAGACAAAACCCTGATGGGAGTCAGTCTATCTAACCAATATTTAATTACTCTTCAGCTCTTCCAAGCATAAACTAACAAAGAAAACCCAGATGGGTTCTGCAACTCATTCTCTTCCATACTCGCCCATTCCATCACAGAAGAACTGCACCCAGATGAAGCCGAAGACATTGAAGAAGCTGACGAAGTCTTCAACAAGCTCTTCTTCAATTTCTTCCTCTCAAACCCATTCAACCCAAACCCACATGAATGTTGTGGCCACAAAACCATCTCATTGTTCAATTCATCATTCTCTTCAAACCCTAATTTCTCGAACCTGAAAATGAACACAGCGTGTCCATCATCAACGTCTTCAAACAACCAGTTATAAACGTCCCACGACACCTGAATTCCGACCCCATCAACTTCAATCCTCTCATTCCCTCTAAACTTCCATTTTAATGGCTTAACCTGCAATACCCTTTTACCATCGACACTGAAACAAAGCTTGGGTTCATCATTAACGCTACAATGGATGGAGATATCTCTGGTTTTCCCTCCAAATCTCGCTTTTGTAGTGCAGAATTTGTTACCGAACACATGCTCTCTTCTCAGAACCAAAACCTGGGTTCTCTCCGGCTTCCGAGCTTTCGTTCTGGCATAAGCTTCTTTGTAAGAATCTCCGACGAGAAGGGCCATTTCTCCGTCGATGATAACGGCGACGAAGAACCCAGACTGGGGTTCGGAACCAGAGAAGAACTTGGCTTTGGTTAGATTCCAATAGATTTCAATTTTCCTCTTTGTGTTGTTGGAATGGAGTTTTTTCGAACCATGTTTCTTCCAGAAGAGAAATGGTTTGATTTGGAGGCCGAAGGAGGAGCGATCGTCATCGTAGTCGTCGTCCTGGCCGTCTATGTGAAGGTCTATGTGGAGAGCTCGACCGACAACGTTGCGATACCAAGTAAGGGCGATGATGCCAAGATGAGTGTGGTATAGACAAGTGGTGAGATTGGAGTTACCGGCGATGGGCGGCGCTGTTGAGTTTGCCGAGTGAAGATCGCCGGTGGTAATGGAAGAGGAAGTGATGGTGGGACGGAAGCAAGAAGGGAAAAAGGAAGAATAATCGGACATTGCTTTGATCGATTAGTTGGTGATGATATTTTTTTGGGAATTTGGGAGGAGATGGTTGGATTTTAAGGGGGGAGAGAGAGAGAGAGAGATGGAAAGTTGGAACGCTTTTAGGGATGGAGATTTGACTCATTGGTCGTCTTCTTCGGTGTTCCAGCTCTTTGTATTTTTTTTTTAAATTTATTTTCTTAAATTAATTAGAGGATAGCACCTGCTATGCACGTGCATGTTAGATATTAGACAATAATTATTGGGAAAATTATACTTTGACCCGTGCGGTTTATGACAATCAGTTAGACCTCCTAAGATTTTTGAAATTACTATGATACCCTTCGTTGGAAACATTAAGGGGTCGGTTATACCTTATAAATCGTTCTTCATCAATCGTTTGATTGATGTGTTTTTTTATTTTATTTCTCTTTGATGAATGATTCAAGTGTGACGTTAGAGCATGATAGCTCTTTAGTCGAGAGAGTAAGAAAGATATTTTAGAACTAAAGTTTATCTGCTTTATTCATATAAATATGAAAAATGGTAAGAGCAGATAGTCCAATAATAGACCGCTACGTATCAGAACTATGACCAATAAGTAGCAAGATCCTCATTGATACCCATGGGTATAAATCCCAGGAACTTCTTAAGAAAAAACCTTGGTCGGTTCGAGGAATCGGTTCAAAGAATGTACAACCGAGATATAGATATAGAGAGAAGGTAGTACGTTACCATGATGCCCCTTTATTACATAAATCACAGGATGATCAACACCCTTACAACGAATATACAGTGAAGCTAATATCAACAGGTAATCCACAGCGGGATGCCAGACCCCTTTAGAGCAGGATGACGATGCAGAAATACTACTCAAGTGGTACTCAAGGGCTCTCACCTGCGATGGGACAACCCCTTGGGTTCTTGAGAGTTACACTTGTGTTGAGACAACCTCTCAAGTCATACTCGAGGGCGCCCACCTTCGATGGGACAACCCCTCGAGTTCTTGAAAGACTTAGAGGTGCGCCTCACGTTAACCAAAGAGACGCGTCTCGGTAAACACTATCGATATGAATTTACACCTAAGGCGACAATTCTCCCTAAAAGTTGTAAGACGTCGATACTACCTCTTCTAGAGCAATGCTCTAAGACGTAGAAGAAGATACTACCTCCGTCTATGGTGATGCTCTAAGACGTAGAAGGAGATACTACCTCTGTCTAGCTCGATGCTCTAAGACGTAGAAGGTGATACTACATCCGTCTAGAGCGAAGTTAGCTTTAAGACGTAGAAGGCGATACTATCTTTATTTAGAGCGATGCTCCAAGACGTAGATGGTGATACTACCTCCATCTAGAGTGATGCTCTAAGACGTAGAAGGAGATACTACTTCCGTCAAGAGCGATGCCCGATGACGTCGTAGGCGAAACTATCTCCGTTTAGAGCAATGCTCGATGACGTCGTAGGCGATACTACTTCCGTCTAGAGCGATACTACCTCCGTCTAGAGGGAAGCTCAAAGACGTAGAAGGTAATAGTACATCCGTCTAGAGCGATGATCTAAGACGTAGAAGATGATACTACCTTCGTTAGAACGATGCTCTAAGAGTAGAAGGTGATACTACCTCCGTCTAGAGCGAAGCTCTAAGACGTAGAAGGCAATACTACTTCCGTCTAAAGCGATGCTCCAAGACGTAGAAGATAATACTACCTCTGTCTAGAGCGATGCTCTAAGACGTAGAAGGATATACTACCTCCGTCTAGAGCAATGCTCTAAGACGTAGAAGGAGATACTACCTTCGTCTAGAGCAATGCTCTAAGACGTAGAAGGTGATACTACCTCCGTCTATAGAGAGATCTCAACGACGTCATATGCAATACTACCTCCGTCTAGAGCAAAGCGCGACAACGTTGAAGGTGATACATACCTCCGTCTAGAGCGATGCTCGATGACGTAGAAGGTCACACAATCTCGAAAGTACTAAGGTTCAAGGACCTCGAAAGTACTAAGACATTGCCTCGATGGTACCAAGACTAGACATTCTCAAGGACCCCAAGGCTAAACAGCTTTTGTTACCATGAATATCTATTTATTGCCAACGCCCATATCGTGGCATCATGAACGTGACATACAATGGGACTCGCCAATCTCTTGGCATGTCATAAACTACATGTTGTGTTGCAGTTTTTAGTAACAACAAAAAAGGAAGATTGATCTCGTGTGGATTAGTTCCGACGATAACAGCAGTTCCGAGAAGATTGAACTGCGGTAACAGCGAAAAAGGAAGATTGATCCCATGAGGATCAATTCCGACAATAACAACAGTTCTGGGAATATTTAATTGCGGTAACTGAGAAAACAAAAAACAAAAAGGGCCATGACGTCATGTTGACATCATGCCATAAGCACACGATTACAATGCAAGTCCTTTAGGGAATGATGTAATCATGACGTCATGCCATAAGCGCGCGACTATTGCGCAAAAAATAATTTAGGCAATGACGTCATGCCATAAGCGCACGACTATAGCGCAATTTTTTTTAGGCCATGATGTCGTCATGATGTCATGACTTTGGCGTGTGACCATAGCCCCAATATATATATATATATATATATATACACATGAGAAAGAGATTGATAATATTATCAGTCCTGTTGGACTGATACTATCGGCGCCAAACCCCAGGAGCGGGGTGCGCCAAACCCAGCCCCTGTCTACGGGTGCGGTGGCGCCTGGAAAATAAATTATTTATTTATTAATAATTAGTATCAGTCCTGTTGAACTAATACTACTGTATCAATCCTGTCAAACTGATACTACCGTATCAATCCTGTTAAACTAATACTATTGTATCAATCTTGTCAAACTGATACTACTGTATCAGTCTTGTCAAATTGATAGTATTGGCGCCAGATCCCAGGAGCAGGGGGAGTCAAACGCATTCCCTGCTTGCGGGTGGGGTGGCGGCAGGAAAATGAATTACTATTTATTTACTGACTTAAACATTTATTATCGGATCCTATGGAGACTGATACTACTAGCACTAGACCCCAAGAGTAGGGGGCGTCAAAGGCAGCCTCCATCCTACGGATGAGGTGTTGCCAGACACTACGATTATGATTTATTATTATCAAGTCCCGTGCGGACTGGTATATGTACCAAAGCCCAAAAACAAAAAGGGGAAGGCCAAAAACAAATCACAGTACTAGTGGATTGGTCCTGACGGCAAACAACATACGTCGATGGTGACCATTATAATACCACATGACCATACCTATACTCCATGGCGGGATGCCAATACTCCACTGCGAGATGCCGTCTAAGAGATGCATCTCTATACTCCATGGCAGGATGTCAATACTCCACGGCAGGATGCCGACTAAGAGATGCATCTCTATACTTCATGGAGGGATGCCAATACTACACTGGGTCTCTATACTCCATGGCGGGATGCCAATACTCCATGGCGATATGCCGACTAAAAGATGTGTCTCTATACTCCATGGCGGGATGCCAATACTCGACGGCGGAATGCTGACTAAGAGATGCCTCTCTATACTCTATGGCGGGATGCCAATACTCCACGACAGGATGCTGACTAAGAGATGTGTCTCTATACTCAATGGCGGGATGCCAATACTCCACGGCGGGTTGCCGATTAAGAGATGCATCTCTATACCCTATGGCGGGATGCCAATACTTCACGGTGGGATGCCAACTAAGAGATGCGTCCTTATATTCTATGGTAGGATGCCAATACTCCACAGCGGGATGCCGTCTAAGAGATGCGTCTCTATACTCCATGGTGGGCTGCCAATACTCCACGGCAGGATGCCAACTAAGAGATGTATCTCTATATTCCATGGTGGGATGTCAGTTCTCCACGGCAGGATGCCATCTAAGAGATGCGTCTCTATACTCAATAGCAGGATGCTAGTACTCCAAAGCGGGATGCCAACTAAAAGATGCGTCTCTATACTCCATGGCGGGATGCCAATACTCCACGACGGGATGCCCACTAAGAAATGTGTCTCTATACTCCTTAGCGGAATGCCAATACTTCACGTCACGCCAATGCTCAAGAGCAGCGATCGGTGTGCAGTGACAATGTTAATCAAACTATACCATAACCACGCCAATATCTTGAAGATAATCGTCATGGTTAGGGGAACTAAAATGTAGATATGAAAAATGGTAAGAGCAGATAGCCCAATCATAGACCTCCACGTGTCAGTACTATAACTGACACGTTGCAAGATCACCATTTATACCCATAAGTATAACCCTCGGGAACTTCCTAAGGAAGAACCCGAATCGGTTCGAGGAACCAGTTCAAGGAATATACAGCCGAGATATAGATATAGGGAGAAGGTAGTACGCTCCCATGATGCCCCTGTATTATATAAATCATGCTGATGCAGAAATACCTCTCAAGTCATACTCGAGGGCGCCAAACTGCGATGGGACAATCCCTCGGGTTCTTGAGAGCCTTAGATGTGCGCCTCACATTTACCGAAAAGACGCGTCTCGGTGAATACTATCGATATGAATTTACACTTAAAAGAAGATATCTCCCTGGAAGTTGTAAGACGTCGATACTACCTCCGTCTAGAGCGATGCTCTAAGACGTAGAAGGAGATACTACCTCCGTCTAAAGCGATGCTCTAAGATGTAGAAGGAGATACTACCTCTATCTATAGCGATGCTCTAAGACGCAGAAGGTGATACAACCTCCGTCTAGAGTGTTGCTCTAAGACGTAGAAGGTGATACTACCTCTGTCTGGAGCGATGCTTGATGACGTCGTACGCGATACTACCTCCGTTTAGAGAGATGCTCGATGACGTCGTAGGAGAAAAATACCTCCGTCTAGAGCGATGCTCGATGACGTCGTAGGCAATACTACCTCCGTCTAGAGCGATGCTCGATGACATCGTAGGCGATACTACCTCCGTCTAGAGCGAAGCTCAAAGACGTAGAAGGCAGTACTACCTCCGTCTAGTGCGATGCTCTAAGACGTAGAAGGTGAAACCACCTCCGTCTAGAGTGAAGCTTTAAGACGTAGAAGGTGATATTACCTCTTTCTAAAGAGAAGCTCTAAGAAGTAGAAGGCTATACTACATCCGTCTAGAGCGATGCTCCAATACGTAGAAGGTGATACTACCTCCGTCTAAAGCGATGCTTTAAGACGTAGACGGAGATACTACCTCCGTCTAGAGCGATGCTCTAAGACATAGAAGGAGATACTACCTCCGTCTATAGAGAAGCTCTAAGACGTAGAAGGTGATACTACCTACGTCTAGAGAGAGTCTCAACGACTTCGTAGGCAATACTACCTTCGTCTAAAGTGAAGCTCAACAACGTAAAAGGTGATACATACCTCCGTCTAGAGCGATGCTTGACGACGTAGAAGGTCACACAGTCTCGAATGTACTAAGGTTTGAGATCCTCGAAAGTACTAAGACTAATAGCCTCGATGGTGCCAAGATTAGATAGTCTCGAGGACACCAAGGCTAAACAGCTTTCGTTATCATAATATCTATTGATAGCCAACGCCCATATCGAGGCGTCATGAGTGTGACATACAGGAGAACTCGCCAATCTCTTGACATGTTATGAACTACATGTTGTGTCACGGTTTTCAGTGGCAAACCTGTAATTCTTCAAAACGACTTGTAATTGATCCACCTAAGAGATTGGGGTACATAATGCTTACTACCCCTGGTGAACGTGGTTGGAAATTCTAACTGCAGTTAACTTTTCTTCGAAATCTATAAATAGCGGCTCACTTTCCTTGAAACGGGGGACAATAAATCATAAAGGAGAAATCACGAAAGTGGGAGACCTCTGCCAAAATTCTCAGATCTTGAACTACGTCTGACTTCATCCCTGTTTGGGTACGTAGGCAGCCTGCAAAAGGTTCAGTCATAAATTAGAGAGATAGGGGTTGGAGAATCTCTAACACCTTCAGCACCATTCCCTCTAGCCTGACGCGACCCATAATAACGATCGTTGAGTCTTACTCTTTAGTTCTTCAAGAGACGGGATACAGTCACCTGTTGATTTATGTTCCCGTCGATCAATAATATCATACTTGTTAACTATTCACAAAACCACCCACTACAATCTAAAAGTCATTATATTCTTTAGAATGGGTATATCAGTCAATAGCTCAGTGTTGTTAGTTAACCGACTCAGTTGAGATTTTCGATAAAGGGTGTCATTATAGTTTCAAAACCCTCAAGGGGTCAACTGCAATTGTTAGATACCTTAGGGGTCAAAATATAATTTTTCCATAATTATATTATTATAAATTTTCGAAAAAAAAATATTCCAAAAATAGTATAATTTATTAGTAAATTAAATACATCATTAAACAGAAACATCTATCCCAATAAGAGCTTTCTAAAGAATATTCTTTCTAATGCACAGAAACAGCAGATGTTACACGCATTTTAATAGATGTTTGGTGTGTGGATGCGCTACAGCATCTACCTTAACTGTCCATGTTCCAGACGATATTAACGCTAGTGCACAAATCTTTCCACGTCATCCTCTTATATACGAAAAGGGATGGGGAAGATTTGGTCTTCAAACCCATGTCTCTCGTATGAGGGAGTGGTCAAGCGATCATAACAAGGAGCTATCAAAAAAAAAAAAAGAACAAAAAAGAACAAAAATAATTTTTTTAATGCATATGGATAAAAAGATTGGAAGCCGATACTCTTGAAACTTCTTATACTGCAAAATAATCTTGACACTAGCGGCTGGTATGTGCAAAATATTACTGATGTATATACATATTATATTATTATTAGATTATAAATTTAATAATAATATCTAAGAACTTTTATTTCTAAGATGGGAACTTTTATTTCTCATGGGATTCTTTCCATAGCATCTATTTCGAAGAACTTTTATTTAGGTGGCGTTTGTTATTGATTCTATAAGCACTTATTGTAAGTGTCTATGCATAAGTAATAGAGGAAGGCTATTCATAAGGAGAAGTTATTGAGAGCAGCTTCTCCAAGCTCTTATGCGTTAAGCTATTTCACAACTTTAATATTTTTTTTAAAATATCAATTTTACCCCTAAACTTTTATAAGCACTTAAATAAATGTTATTTTTAAACTTTAAGAATATTTTTATAATACCTATTTTGCTCCTAAACTTTCGTAAGCACTTAACTAAATGTTTTTACCAAACATAATTTGCTTCAACTAAGTACTTATTGTTGCTGTTAAGTGCTCTCAATGAGCCACTTATCCATAAGTACTGATCCATAAGCACAGGCCCAGCCAAACGCCACCTTAATAATTAATTTATTATTGTCAATTAATTCAGAAAATAAATAGGTTGAAGAATTAGTCTGCAATGCCTACATTTGTTAATTTGCAAAGTAAAGAACTTCATCTACAGCCATCAATTTTTTTTCTTTTTATTGTATAAAATCCCAACCGTTAACAACCATTCGTACTATGCCAAGGTCGGCATAGTAGAATTCTCTTAGGTTTGAAAGATATTAGCTTCTGAAAGTATCTAGGTTTGAAACATAAGTCGTTCTTTCTTCAGAAAAACTTAACAACAAAAACAAAAAGTCGTTCTTTCTTATTCTTTTTTCTTTTTATTTTTCTTTCTATTTTTTGTTAAAGTAATTTGATTAAGATTAGGGCATACACATGGCAGTAAAACACATTTTTTAGGTTATGTTGTGGATGGAGTTTCTCCAACCGTAGATATGAGTAGTAGGTTTCAACCACCAGCTCTATTCATTTGTGGGACCGCTCACTATATATATATTTTATTTTTTTTACATGGCTGTCATGTCAGAATAATGAGGTGAAGTGGTAGATCTCGAGCTACCTTGTCATCCATTGGACAGTCAGGTTAACATAAAATTGAGATTTATGATATTAACAATTTTAGTGAATTTCGTCGGATTGAATTTACCCAGCATCCTTGATGAACAAGTCTCAACTTTGACGAGCACATTTGATGTCCTAGACTCATCAACAAATACTATGAGAAGGACCGGGATGGTTACTGTCACGCTCCCAAAACCTATAGCACATATCCCTATGCAGGCAGCACGGATCTTGAGGTGAGACCTTCGGATTCCAACCGAGAAACGTGGATCGCCCAAACGAAACACTAATATTAAAAGTATAATAAGTACTCTTACTAAATCATCAAAGTGCGGAAGCATAAACAAATTTAATTACATCAAGTCCATGGCTTCAGAAGAGCCTACAATTCATGCTATATAAAGTAATGAAATACATCAATCAAGTCTACAATTCCACCCAACATGGTCCAACAAACAATTTATTATAATCTTTCTAAAATCTGAAATAAAAGGGAAAGCAACATCTAGTCCAAGTCTATTTGTCATCCTATCTCAACTTGCAACATAAAATGTTACGTGAGCTTGGAATGCCCAGTAAGACCATATCTGTTATCCATTCTCATGGAATATCATAGTCAAAACCAACGAACAACCATATAGAATTTCGATAAATACGAATATTGGACATATATAAATTTATGAATGATATGAGTATGCTATGAAATGAAGTGTCATTCATATGATCCTACACGATATGCTAAATCAAAGGAATGAAAGGATGATATGCAATGTGATGTACTAGGCAAATGTTCCATGTCAAGTGATCCTCGTTGCTAGCTTCACCGTTAAGAACCAATTCGGGGACATAGGTCAACGAGAACAGCCGGTTGCCCCTCTCTTCATTCCAAGCGCTAACCCATTGTATGAAGGCTACCATATGCTGATTTTATGAGTGTACATACTCAAGGTACAGTCAACCTTAAGGAACCCCACAGGTGATCCTAAGTGGGGATTTCAACCCACAGGTGTATAGTCAACCTTTAGGGAACGTAGCAAGGAATCCCCCGACTTATTCTTCTTGGCTCACTTAACAGTCCACATAGGCCTAATATGCATGCAATTATTAACTTAGGACTAAAATGATAATCACCAATGGAAACTATCAACGCGCCCATACACGCAGATAATCCGATTGGAAGCCATCATAAGTTTCCTAACAGTGATAAAACTAAATCAAAAAACATCATTAATTATATCCGTCGCTGCCCCGTTAACCGGACAAGCTAATTTGTTCATAACTCTATTTGTCACTGCCCGGTTGACCAAACAAGCTATTCTCACGTGTATCAGTAGGATTTTCAGTGAAAACACCTTTCGGAAACTATTTGTGCGCCCATACACACGAATAATCCGCCGAATGCCATCATGAATATCCTTTCCCCAAACACAAATCAACTCAAAACTATATTAAGAGTCCACCTTCTAATCACCAAGTATGTGGAGTGCACAACTCCAAGGTAAAGTCAAGTCAATAAACTAGTCGATAGTGTAGGGTGTGTCGTGGAACTCAAAGGTGATTCCCCGCAGGTAGGCTAGACGTAACAACCCGAATTAAACATAAAATATCAATTGGAAACCTTAAGGGTAAAATAGTAATTTGTAAAATTTTAACTTAATTTCACTAATTAAATTAGGATTAGGGACAATTAAAGAACTACTAATCACATAAGACGCTATAGACCTCCTTA
>JAUPMG010040912.1:0-14261 GCA_031762675.1 Pachysandra terminalis | reverse complement strand
TCCATCAAAACTACCGCTCACAAAATATTCTTCATGGAAAGGATGCCAAGCCAAAGCTAGAACAACAGGAAAAAACACATGCAACATTAGGGACCCATCTTCAGAACCTATCAAAAGCATTATCGAAGAAATATTCACTAGAGATTACAGTATGCACTGATGTTGGAGAATATTGCATAGGAACTATCAATCACTATACATGAGTACATCCTTCACTCAATGACCAATGCCGAACTTACTTGGGACTAGATTTTGAATCTGCAAGTGTTGCCTGTATAAAGATATTTGAATAAGCGTACAGGAAGTTTTTTTCTTCCTACGAAAGATAATAGAGGTCTAGCGCAGCAAATTGAGACGACTCCAGGGAATACAATTTCCATTACCAATGCATGATTTGAACTTTTTATAAGAGGATGGGCAATTAATTTCATGAATTCCCTACATGTAAAAGCTCTGATGAATCTATTTAGAGTATTGTTGCAACCAAGGGTGACCTCAAAATGCTTCTTTTAGATGTGGCAACAGAAACTTGTTAGAACAATGACCTGAAAACATGATACATGGAAGTGGGCAAGATAAGAGCCTTATCACAATAATTTCGCCGCTTCAATCTATAAATAAAACCAATTCAATTAACTTCCAGAGGGTAATTTAATTCTGAGAATTCTTCTGAGGTCAATCCCAAGCTCAGTAGATACAAGAAAGTAGGTGATAGAACATAGCTACTATTCATTTGATGACGCTCACGTCCAACATTTCATTAGATTCACAGGTAATAAACTACCCCCACGGATAATGTAGTGTATTATCTTCTGTAGAACTGTTAACTGTAATTGTATAACCAAAGTTTTGTCAACATATATTGAGTAGGAGAATATTTTGAGAAGGGCGAGAGAAAACATCTGCTTGAGGCAAAATTCTAGAATCAAATAAATTAAGGAATGTAATTTGAAGACAAGTTCTTTTTTTTTTCCAACAAAATAGTGAATGGAAGAAGGAAAAACACCATGTCCACGTCAGATGTGGATGGACACCTGTGAAGGATCCCACTAGTATTGAAGAAGCGATATACTCTTATTTCTCTTGGTTGTTTGCATGAAATCATGCTATGAGATTCATGATTAGGTTGCTCCATGACTCATTGAGACTCAAGCTCGTTGTTTGGAAAGAGATAACGAGGGTAAAGTAGGAGATGGATAGAGAAATTGCTCCAAAGTCCTAATGATTTTGCCAAAGCTTTCTTTCACAACTTCTGGAACAGTATCTAAGATGAGTTCATGGTCATGTTCAAGGAAATTTTTAATAATGGAGTAGCTGATAGTGCTCACCCAAAAAGCACATGGCAATGAGATCAAGGACAATAGGTCCATTAACCGGTCAGTGGCCTTTATAAGGTCACTGTTATAACTTAAAACCTTATCCCTCAAAGAGATTACACATGCTGCTACTTCTCACAACCAATTTGCTTTCGATTAGGATAGACAGATCTTTGCTGGTGCTTTGATAGTTAATGACTTTATAATGAAAGAATGACGCTGTGGAGGCCAAGAATGAAAACGGGATCTACAGAAAGCATACAATTGGGTTAAATAGTAATTGTTGATGCAGTCCCTGATTGGAAAGGTTTTGGATTGAGATGGAGTAAGTGGATCAATGGTTATTTGAGTAATATTTAACTTTATTTTATTCTCAATGGGCTAGTGAAAGGGGTCTCAAAATCTTCTAGCAAAAAGAATCCTCTCTCTCCTTTCCACCTCACAACAGTTTGGGGTGTCCTTTGTAAATTTTTGTACAAGGAAGAGAAGAAAGTATCATTGAGGGTAGAGATTGCAATTTCTAACCCAAACGGTAAACCTGTTCAACCTACCCAAGATTAAACAGGTTTGGGTTGGCAACCCTAGTGTCTTCGATAAGTCACATTCAACCCGTCCCAATCCAACCCAAATTGATGCAATGAGAAGTCGACCCCTTGCCAGTGTTTTAAATTTAGGTGAAATTTGGCAAAATTTCCCCTAAATTTCGTTATGTCGACTCCAGAGTGATTTCCCCATTTTACCAAAATTGATGATATATCAAGCGATATATCACCAATTTATTGATATATCAGCGATACCGACGATATATTGAATTATTTCTTCATTCAAAATGGTCGAAACAGTCATAGTGTTTAAACTCAGTATCGGATCGGGGATCGTCCCGGTCTGATACGAAATTGGATCGCCGATCAAACTCGGCATCGGCCGATCCAAACATGACCCCAATTGTTTTTATAAAAAAAAGATTATAAAATTTTGAGTAATTTACACATACGTCCCTTGACTATTGCTTGAACTAAAAAGACGTCCCTTCAGTTTTTAAAAACCACACTTACCCCCCTTATGGTTTTACAACCATTTACCCTGTTAACGTGTGAAAGAATTGACGAAAAAACCCTTGGGGTTTTGCAACCAATAGCCTGGTCCAGCTCATCCTCATCGTTGCGCTTACTCATCTTCTCCTATTTCTTCCCCATCAAAGCTTTGTTTTCTGTACACGACGCCCCGACCTCGAACCCTCCTCCCCTTCTCCTTCTATCTCGTTTCTTGTTCTCCAAGTTTATTCTCTCCTTTGATTCCATAATCTTCTCAATCCACCACATCCCTTTTTAATTTAACTTCTAAACCCGTCGATGCTCCCTGAAAAATCCTCTTACCAGTTTCTGTTCAATCTTCTAGAACTGAACGAAAAAGAAGTTAACCTAACCATGGAGGAATACTCTGAGAAGATGAAGAGATGTAAAGAATATGTGAAGCATTAGAAGAAGAGTGTCGTATTATCAGGTCTTTCATAGCGAGTTACCTCTTTGCTTAGAGCTTGTAACTCAAGGTATATAATCTATATGTACCCATTTACAAACCCAGATCTTGTTTTAATTTTTTTTTTCCTTCTTCATTATGGGTTTTGATTTCATCTGGGGTTGGTTGGACGTAGACTGATTTGTTTACTCTGTTTTTTTTTAACTGTTGCAACCATTAACGGTTGTAGGCAACAGCTTGATGGGACGGTTACATAATTTTTTCCGGGACAATCTGAATGTTCAGAACAGACTTCAAGTGAAGGCCCGGTTTTAGAGGAATTCATTCCTTTAAAGCGAATTTCATCTTCTGAAGAAGTTGAGGAAGAAGAATGGTCTCTGAGGTCTAAGAACAGCAAAGACAGACAATGACGAGATCATCCAAAAAGCAGATTGGTTGAAATCTGCACAGTTATGGAACCAGCACACAGATTCATTACCACTCAAGCAGGTACCACCCAAAAAAGAAAAACGCATACCTAGATCAATTAATTAATCTTTTTTATATTTAATTTCCTTAAATTGGAGATTTTTTTGCAGGACGAGCCCAAGAAAATTGAGGCAAAGAAAAATGGAAGTGCATTTCACCCTTTTCGTAAGGAGAAAGGCTCAACATCAGAAACGACGACTCCATCTTCAGTTGCAACAAGCTCGACTGCTGAGACAGTTAATCAAGATATCGGCACCGGCAATCATGAAGAGAAAAAAGAAAAAGAAGAGCAATCGCATAGAAAATCAAAGAGATACTGGCTGCCGGAGTTGCACTGGTGCTTCTTACATTCTCTTCAACAGCTTGGTGGTTATAATGGTTTGTTATTCTTTCTGCTACAACAATTTTTTTTTCCTTTTCTTAATTGCATTGAATCTGTTGTCTTGTGTTCATATAACTAAAAGCTCTTTTTGGTCGATTGATTAGTTTCAGCTGCAACGCCTAAGCAGATCAGAGAGCTTATGAAGGTAGATTGATGTCGATCGTGACAAATGAATACAATGAGAGAGAGAGAAGACCACCAACCTCATCAGAAAGTTTTCCGGACATGCTCTCAGAGAAGGTATCCGCAAACTTTTTCAGGGCAGAATTGTTCGGGCTGTTCCCAAAACCAACTTAATAGAGTATTATAACTTAAATTAGGGTATTTTGGTCTTTACATTGGTTGAAATCAGTAAAATCCATCCAACATTTAAACGGAGAGTAAACGGAAGGGATGTATGTGTGATCACTCTTCAAACCTGAAAGGAAGTCACTGTGGTTTTTCAAAACTGAAGGGAAGCCTATGTGGTTCAAGCAATAGTGAAGGGAGGTAACTGAAAATTACTCTAACATTTTTTAGGGGTGTCGGACAATCCAAATATGGATCGTCCAATCTGACTCGTCCGAAACTGAGTCAGATTGTCTGGATCGGACAATCTGACTCTGTTTCGGACTGAGTCAGAGAACTTTAGCAATTTTCGGGATCGGCATGGGATCGTGACTCGTCCCGAGCTGATCCCAAGTTGTATCGGCCGATCCGACTCCGGGTCGTCCGATACTTAACACTATGGACACAGTCGACATGGGTAGGGCTGTAAGTTTGGCCCACCGCAGCCCGCTCGAAGCCTGCCCAACCCAACCCTAATAAGAGCTCAAACTTATAAGTTGATTTGGGTTTGAGTTCAGTCCTGGCTCATTTTTAGCCAGGCTAATAAACCCTAAATTCACTATTTTGAGTTCTGGCTGGGTTCAAGCTGAGGATTAATACTCAGCTTGAACCCAACCCTATTAAGTTTATAAAAGATATAGCTATTTTATTATGTACTGAATATGAGATATTGATGAATTTTAATCCAACGATTCATATCTAATTATCTTTATATCCCAAAGCAATGAAAAGGTTGAAAACCCTAATCCTTCTGCGGCTTTGGTCAACTTCCCCAACAACCATTCTCGTGTTTTCGTCTTCATCTTCTCCGACTCCAAGCTCCCGACAACGAACACATCTCCACCGGCAACCAACCAATCCCCACTTTTCACACCCAGTCGTTGCAATCAGTGCAAATTGATTGATTTGGTTGATTGTTCAACCTCCATCCAAGAAAATAATCAAATCAATTCTCTTTAGCTTCTAAGTTTGTCTTTCTTTTCAATTTTCATACGCATTCAATCATTCTATGTTTTTTTTCTTCTTCATTCGAACCAAAACAAGTAAATAAATCATTCTTTTTTTTAGTATTTTTTCCATTCCTTTAACCATTAAAATTTTCATCTATTTTATCTTTAAGATTTTCTGATTTCCGCTCTTCTATTCATTCTTTTCTTTTTTCTTTTTTTTTGCTTTGACTCGAACCAAATTCTTCAACTCGTTCTTTTCTGATTTTTTTTTCATTTGAACAAAATTCTTCAAGTACTCATTCTTTCTGTTTTTTTTACTTTAACCGAATACTTCAACTCATTATTTTCTTTCTTTCTTTCTTTTTTTGATTTTTTCATACAAACCAAATTTTTGAACTCAATGGAGTTTGGGACAGCCCGAACCCAATCTGAACTCCACAAATTGAGTTTGGGCTGGGTTTGGACCAAATATACTTCGGTTCAGTTCGGGCTAAGTTCGGGCCAGCTGATTTTAGTTCAGGTCGAGCCCGAACTGGTTAGAGCCGGGACCAACCCGCCCTACTTACAGCCTAGACATGAGGGAAATTTCGACAAAAACCTCCTTTTATCACAAAGTGACCTTTTTTTTGCATTTTCTTCAAGATTTGAGTTACAAAATCAAATCTAAAGACGCCATTACTAAGATATAACAAGAATCACACGGCATATTGAAGATTGAAGCATCAATTTTGGGGATTTGTGAGGTATATCTAACATCCTCATACATTTTGTTTTAAGTAGTATATTTTGGTAACTCTAGTTCCATTAAGGTTGAAAATGCATATTGATGCATCTATTCAAGCAAGGTCGACACTCTTTGTGGATGCGATACTCGTTGTTGTCATACACTTGATCATGTATTTGGATGTTTCAATGTTGTTTTTGACATTTAGATGTATTTTTGACTTTTTGTGTAAACGGCAGTCCATATTTCATATAGCAGTTCATATTTACAGGCTGACAATTTATATGTCACTTAGATTTTTAAATCCTTGGTCATAGCTAATTTCTTATATTTTAAGTTGTACGTGTGTGTTTGCACATGTTTTCGTGATAAAAAAATTCAAGCTTTTCCTAATTTTCCCCCATTCCTCTCCATCTAGCGAAATATTCTGCCAAAATGAAAATATCTCCCAATATTTTGGCAAAATTTCAACCCAGTCCCAGTGGTAAAATTTTCAGCGAAAGCGACATTTAAAACACTGCCCCTTGCTATGCAGCTAGAAGATAATGGGTATAATCACTTCATCACAATTGAACCTTGTATTTCTTAAAGAGAAACCAAGGGAAAAAAAAATCCTATAAGGTGCTAATTCAAGCAATCAAAAAACAAAGAACTCAAAAGGTTAAAGGTTGATTTTCATTCAATAATTCATAAGGCTCCTCGCAACTTTCTCATAACATCTATTTGTAAGAAAAGAAAGTCTAAAACTTAAATTTCAGTAGCTAACCTCAACCACTATTAAATATAATCTAATCCGCTAAAAGAGAATAAACTCGCATGAATCCTCTTAAACCTCCCATGACTTCTACAATAAACGCCTAATGACAAAACAACAACAACAAAAAGCCTTATCCCAACTAGTTGGGTTCAACCACGATTTTTGTTACACCATCCCAATCTACTAAAAAAGACATCTTCCATCAGATTATGTGTAGTTTAATTATTTCTGACCGACTCCATCCAGGTTCTCGTTTTTTTATCAGTAAAGAGTAAGTATACAATATGTAGTGCAGAAAAATACAGGTAAAAGATTTACAGGTATATCTATCCCGCCCACCCAATCGACACAAAGTGTATTCAAGAAGTAACCCAAATTCAAAATGCTCACCTAAACTGAACCATGATACAAAGACCCGAACCAAGAAAAAGTACAGAACAACTATCTACATACAATGGCCCCACCCTTGCCTAAAGTAAGTAAAAGAAACAGAGCAGCATTCTGGTAACTGCTTAACCAAAAGTAAAGGAGGGATATTACCTGCTTACAGATCGAGAGCAAGTCCTTTTCGTTGTCCTCAAAGATTCTTATGTTTCTCTCTTTCCATATCAGCCAGCAAAATGCTGAGGAAATAGGTTCCAAAGGAGGCTATTCCTTGTTTTGCCCCTCTTCCATCCCCACACGCGAATGAGATCTGCCAGTTTTCTGGTATCACCCATCTAAGCACAACATATCTCA
The DNA here is from genome assembly GCA_031762675.1 of Pachysandra terminalis. Classification (NCBI taxonomy): domain Eukaryota; kingdom Viridiplantae; phylum Streptophyta; class Magnoliopsida; order Buxales; family Buxaceae; genus Pachysandra; species Pachysandra terminalis. The sequence continues at coordinate 7,120 of JAUPMG010040912.1, read as the reverse complement.
GAGCAGCACTCCAAATTTGGCTAGCCATGGGACAGTGGATGAATAAATGTGCAGTATTTTCTGACTGAATCTTGCCCATTATGCATCTACTCGGAAGGGCCCAACCTCTGCTCTTTAGATGATCAATAGTCAATATCTTGTTCAAAACTGCAGCCCACATGAAGAGTTGGATCTTAGAAGGCACAGGTGAACCCCATACAGCTTTTTCTAGATCAAACACAACCCTGAGCACATCCTTACATTATTGAAAGATTTTACTGAAAACAATCCTTGCTCTCCCCACCTCCATAGTCTGATATCTGGCCCTTCACTAAGCTGGACCTCTTAGATCCTTTCAAGCAATGATGATATAGAGTCCACTTCCCTATCAAGCAGAGGCCTTCTAAAGCTCAGATTTCAAGAGATACCAATCTGCTCTCTATTAACCATCTCAATTATCCATCCAGGTCCTTTTCCTCCTCTTGCCCTCATAGATCCTTCAACATGCATTCCCTCACACTTCTTACGATTGCCTCCCTAGGTCTTTGCTACACATCCCAAATTCCTAATAACATAAATACCCCAAAAATTCGTCACTAATTTTTCCACTGATTTTAGACTTAGTTTTGTGGCTCAAAACATTCAAATCTCAGCCTATAGATAGAAATAGCCATCATAGGTTTTGAAGAGATCTTTCCAAAGAAAAAAAATCGCACAAAATGGGCACACAAGCATAAAGTTAAGACTCTTGGAAGTAGACTGCATTAGATTCCCTTTGTTAAAACCTTTCCCTTGAGCTTCTATATGAGAGAGTATTTCTTCAAATATGCTTTCTTCAAAAATCCGACTTACTTAACGGTATATTACATCCACAAATTTTTGCCATGACGTGCGTTCCAACAAGACGTTCCAAAGTAGAGAACATTCAATATTCGAAAAGCGAGCTGATTTGAATACTTGGTGTATCGATTGACCATTGTTGAGGAATTGACTCCACCTCAGTCAAACCAACAACTACTAAATATTTTTCATTTGTAATTTAAGATGCAGATTTGATAACAAATTTTGATGATGAATCACCAAGGGTAAATTCCGAATGTCCATTACAATTGAAACCGTTAGTATTTCCTCACCCGTCGAAATAAAGTGCTCTTTGACAACCAATAGCTCAAGTGATTCATCAATCACCTGGTCATGATTGAAAGAAACCAAACAATGACATGAACTTTTACCAAAAATCAAACATTCCTCATCAAAATATTCCTCAAGAAATTGGTGGAGACTCCCAAATTTCTTGGAGTAAAGATAAAAGGACTTCAGGTATCATGTTAACTCCCATTGTGGGCATTCGGCAGCCCTCCTTTGAAGTGAATGAAGATACTCAGTAAACATTCACAAATTCACGCAAACAGAAGGAAAGAACTAGCTCTAACACCAACTGATGCAATGAGAAATCTGACCCTACCATGCAGCTAAACGATGTTATGTACAATTACTTCTGTCACAATAGAAGCCTAGGTTTTTTATAGGGAAACCATGGAAAAAATAACTTATAAAGTGCTAATCTAAACAACCTAAAAGTTCTTCAAAAAATTCAACCTAAAAGATCTACGAAAAATTCAAACGTCTGAAGGATGATTTCCATTCAATAGTTCAAAGACTCCTTATATCTTTCCCATAACATCTACCCTTATGAATAGCATCCTTAAAACCTAACTTATGTAACTCAGCCCCATCCTCCATACAGTCTAGTCCTATTAAACAACATTAAACTCACATAACTCCTCTTAAAACTCACATGAATTTCAAAAATAAAATCCAAATAATATAGATACCCCTAAGATTTGTTGCTGTTTCTCCCATTGACGTTTAGACCACTTTTGAGGCCCAATATATTCTCACCAAAAAGATAGAAGTAGAAATTGTAGGTTACAAAGAGATTTTCCAATAAACAATATATCACCCAAAATGTACACACAAGCATAAAGTTACAAGTTACAACTCTTAAGTAGATTGCGTCACAAACCCATTTACCGTCACCTTTAATTGCCATGTTGGGCAATTAGGGTTAGGACATCTCATCTTCAATTTGTTGTGACAATTATTTTTCTACAAGTCCCTTCATTGCATCAGCAAGATGAAGGATATTCTAAGATGCTTGTTAAATGGTCTCTAGGTATAAAATTTACCCAAGTAAAACCATTTCAAGTATTCATGTAGGTCAAGAATTATATCTCACCTAAACTAAGTTTGAAGGAATGAAGGGTGGCCTCTTAAGTACCTAGGTCTTATACTGGACAATAATCCACGGAAATTAGTGTTGGAAGCCTATGTCAAAGAAGATAAATAAAAAGCTTACTAGATGGAAGAGAAATTGTCAGATTTGTCTCCTCTAGAAGTAGGAATACTCTTACCAAAGCAGCATTGGCTAATCTTCCATCTATTTTATGTTGGTGTTTAAGATACCTTCTAAGATTGCTACGCGTAATAAGAAAAAAAAACTTTGAAGGATTTATATGGGAGCGACGGAAAAGAGGATCATTCAATCAAGTGAGAGTTAGTCTACAAGGACAAGAAAGGAGGCAGTCTGAATTTTGGGCTTGGCCCACAAATATGCGCTTTATGGAAATTGGCTTTGGCAGTTTAGTATAATTCAATACAATCTACAGTGCACATTCATTTATAGTAAATTCGGACGGAATTAAAATGGATGGGAAATTAACATTAATATGTGAGCAAATGGTACCAACCGCTGGAAGTAGGGCTGTAAAGTTGAGCCAAGCTTTGCCCAGCTCAGCTCGGGCTCGTAAACCTTAAGCAAGGTTCAAGCTTGACTCAGACTTGTTAAAATATTTTGGGCTCAAGCTTGGCTTGCACAAGGTCGGTTCGCAAACACCACTTATAACATGATCATCACTTTTAACAACAATACCGCCATCAAATCATTATTGCCATCACCATTACTTCTAAAGGTGGCAGTACAACCACCACCTTTGGCGGTGACATACCACCAGGCACCACTTACAATAAGACCATCACCTACAACAATGATACCACCACCACATTATCACTGCCAGTACCACCACTTCTAGCAATGCCACTGGGAGACACCACCATCACCTTCGGTGGTTGTCCACCACCATTAATACCATCACCTTGGGTTGTGGCATACCACCACTGACAACATGATCATCACTTTAAACAGCATCACCATCATATCGCCATCACAACAACCCTGACATTTAAGCGGCACCACCACCTTTGGTGGTGACTTACCACTACATAGTCACCTACAACAATGGCACCATCATCGTTGCCACTAACACCACTTCTAGAAGTGGCGACACCACTACTCTTCAACTGACAAGATGACCAACACCTCCAACAACAACACCACCACCACATTGTCGTCACCACCAGCACCAACACTTTCGGCAATAATGACATTATCACCACCTCTAATGGTGGCATCACCACAAGCACCGACTATGACAACGATAACACCACCACATTACCATCAACACCACCATGTTTTAGTAAGATCTAAACCATTTTCCTGGCCTATCTCATTTCAGTTCAAACACATAAAAGTGAAAAATGCACATTTTCAATACTTTTCCCGTATTTCTAACCAAACAAATGACAAGTACATATTTTCCAGAAAAACAAATTCGATGCAAAACCTTTTACACTGTAAGATCTTTTAGATCAAAACAAATAGAGCATCAATCTAATCTATCTTCAAACCTTTCATGTCCTCGAGATCCTAGACATGTGGCCCTTATTGAGCTTGCTTCCATGTTTAATCTCCTCAAGTATGTTCCTCTTGATCCCATAGCAGATGATACTAGAATTCGGTCTCTACTACTTGTTTTCTTATTTTTTGAAGACATTTGTAGATTGCCCAATGTCAAGAAAATTTGGTCCTCTATTGCCAAATCTGGAAACCAACGTTCCACCAAGAATCAGGCTTTTTGTTTAGACAATAGCTCTCAACAAAATTACACAAATGATATCCTCTAGTTCACAAGTATATTGCTTGTTTCCTCATGTTTGTATGATGAGTTCGAATAATGGGGTCTAATGCCCTCTTGTTCCTTTAGTGAAGGATATTGTCTAGATCATAGGTATATTGAAGTTTCGCTAGGGGATAGATTGAAAGCTATTCCAGTCAATAAGATTCAATTTTGTTTTTCAATGGAGGATCTCGAGCCTCGGTCAAAAGGCAAGCTCAATAATAGATATTCATGACGTGATACCCTTTGGACTATTTGGAATAATAGGAAGATCATTGAATATAAATTTCACCAATCTACTTAGTGATTGAGAGAGCTAGTACTTAGCCGAAGTTCTTTGCGGTCTCATATCAGACTGGGATTGGAGTGCAATATGGGCGAAATCCTCCTAATGAGGAGTCTATAAAATTAAACTTTGATAGTTATTCTCTTTGAAACTTTGTTGGGTTTCGAGTTTCGAAAGAGTACTCAGGGATCAAAGGTGGAAGATCCTTCATGCTTTCTTTGAGCCAAATAGACATGATAATGAAATGAAAGATAAAGATTTATGCACTTATGTTTTTGGCATCAAAGAGGCTAACAACCTCAAAATTGTCAAGCGTAGAAGTAGGGAGCTACTATGCTACAATCATAGATTGGATTTTAGATGGCAGGTGGGAGACAGAGGCGGTTTCAGGTTCCCATGGGGTGAGTTTGTGGAAAGCAGTTTCCAGTACTGCAGGGGATTTTAGAAGGGAGGTAGGATTCAAGGTGGGAGGAGGGGATAGTATTAGATTCTAGCTGGACCCATGGTACGGGGAAATGCAGTTTGGTAATCGATACCCGAACTTATTACTTCTATCGACTCATCAGGAAGCTTCTACTAGGGATGTCTTGGTTAAGAAGCACAATCAAATGGCTTGGAACCTGAGGTTCAGAAGACCTCTATTTGATAGGGAGATGGAGGCGATGGCGACATTATTATTGAGTCTTCAGTCTAGCTCAATGGGTAATGACCTGGACACTAGAGTTTGGAAGAAGGAAGGCAATGGCAGTTTTCAATGAGGTATTTCCGTCTTTCTTTGAGGCTATGGTGATAGGGAGGCATTGGGTGAGACCGACAAAGCTGATTTAGAAGACCCATGCTCCTTCCAAGATAGAATTTTTCTTATGGACAGTGGCCAAGGATAAAATCATAACTATTCACCATGTCATAAATAAGAATTGGTCGATTCTAAATAGAGTATGTGTAAATCAAAGGCTAAATCCGTTGTTCATTTGCTAATCCATTGCAGCATGGCAGATCGGTTGTGGAGAGCAGTGGTGGCCAAGTTCAAAATGGATTGGATACCACCCTACTCTGTGGTGGAGGTCTTGACCAGCTGGGGATGAAAAAGGGGGAGGTGCAAGTAGGCTATAGTGTGGAATCATTGCTCTGTGGCGATTTGTTGCTCTTTAGAAGGGGCTGAACGGAAGGATATTTGAGGGAAAGGAGGCGTGCTTAAGTTGCCTCAAATTCAAGGTTACTTCTATATTATTTTCTTGGGTAGCAATTGTTCCGGTTCTAGGATGTATCCCTTGATAGGTTTGTACATGAATGGGACAGCTTTCCTATAATGTAAAGTAGGGTATCAATTTTGATCAGTAAGCGTTTTGGGTCCATGTTTGTTTGTCCAGGTAGGTCTGTGTACATACTTCATTCATATAGAGTGGGCAAGTATACTTGTATCTATAGGTTTAAATTCTTTTTTTTGATCGGTAAATGTATGTTATGTATTAATAATAAAGTAAGCTATACAAATATACAATACTGAAAACAAAAAGGAAAAGAAAAAGACTACAAAATCTGTAAATCTCAGCCATCCCACCAAAGACCCCATTGGATATTGAAATCCTCATATTTCATCCCCTCACACTCCTTTTGAGTAGAAGCCCAAAAGAACGCTAGGGATAGGGCAGAATCAGTAACCTTCTGAACCGAAGCTTCCTTCCCTTCAAAAATTCTGCAGTTCCTCTCTGTCCAAACCGACCACAGAATAGCCGCCGAACATAAATTCCAAAGGATAACACTCCTCCCCTTCTTTCTCCTCTTCCATCCCCAATCCATAAGTGCCTCCTTTAAACCTTTCTTCATAACCCAAAACAATTTACACCTGAGGTGAAAAGCAGCCCACAAACCACTAGAATACTCACAGTGAAGAAAGATATGTGCCGCGGACTCCTCCTCCTTCTTTCATAAGCAACACCTAGAAGCCAATTGCAACCCTCTACTCTTTAAGTTGTTAATTGTGAGAATTTTGTCTTCCACAGCTATCCACAAAAAGAAAGAAACCTGAGAAGGCACACCAGCACACCAAATCAGCTTCCAAGGGCCCTTCCAATCCCCTTCTTCCTCGAGCGATTCGTACATTGAGCGCACTGAAAAATATCCGTCGGCTAACCAAATCCATGATCTCTTGTCCTCCCGCCCTACTAATTTTAACTGAATTAATGTGGCCCAATAAATCAACAACCTCCTCTACCTCCCAATAAAAAGCATCTCTTCTGAAATTCGCATCCCATCTCCACCCTTCCGCTTCAAAGATTAGGTAATCTTTCACCCAAGCATTAATATTAGAAGCTAATGCCGCCACGACAGGAAACCTATTGGCAAGAGCTTCCTCTCCACACCAAGTGTCCTTCCAAAACATGACCCTAGTGCCATCACCCACCACAAATCTGATTCCTCTATTCAATGCCACCATATTGTTGCAAATCGCTCTCCAAAAACCTTTCCCATAAGATGCTATACTATGTCTAGAACTCCAATCCCCCTCCTCCGCTCCATGCTTACTACTGATCACCAATCTCCAAAAGCTACCAACCTCCGAACCATACCTCCATAACCATTTCTATAAAAGAGCCACATTGAACTTAGTTAAACTTCTCAAACTCAGCCCCCCCTCCTTATTACCAAGACAAACTTGAGACCAATTGATAAGGAGAAATTTATGCCCTTCCTCGTTATCTCTCCACAGAAAATCTCTATGCATCTTCTCCAACCTCTTCGCCACTGAAGTAGGAATCTTTAGCAAAGACATGAAGTAAATCGGGAGATTAGAAAGTGAACTTTTGATCAAAATCAGTCTCCCATCTTTCGATAAATA
>JAUPMG010040901.1:0-14261 GCA_031762675.1 Pachysandra terminalis | reverse complement strand
TTCCTTGAGAAGCTATCGCATTAATGGGTGATAAGAACGGTCAGATATCCTGCCGCTTCAAATCTTGTTTTTCACAACAATGATCTAATCATCGTACACAACGCTAACAGCTGGTATGTGACAGTGACAGCTGTACAACCGTTACAGCTTTATGGAATGATTCAGTGTGTGCGACTATACTCAAAACGTGTACACGCGCTTGTAATCAAGCGCCGCGTGTAAAGTGGGGTTAAATTAGCCCGCCTGATCAACAGTATCATCATAAATTAAACAAAGTATATAAAATGACCACAATCATCTGGTTTAGTTTAGGGATGGCATATCTTATCTCTGGTTGGTGTACGAATGACGAAAATGCCGAGTAGTTAAAGACGACCCACAATTAACAATACTAATAAACATTGATTATATAGTTCTCTACATACTATGCGGAAACTGATGTTAGTGAAGTATTGGGAAAGCACCGAGGATAAAAAAGTAATTTCACATGGCTGTTTGTTAACGTTTTTCATCATTGGTGTCAATCCGTTGATATAAGCATCTTGGTGGAACTGATGTAAATCGTTGTCTTATGCGTTTTGATCATCACACCACAAACCCAGAATCAAAACTGTTAGACTTCATTTGGATCATCCAAAGAGCTGGCCAAGATTTATTATAGAAATATGATTCTTAATCAATGTAGTGATGCAAGGCAATGACCAGTTTTACGTTTCTTTACTTTATCATGTTTCCGTAGGTTCCAAAGAGGGAAATAATAAAACTAAAGCTGTATTGTGAGTCTGTGACCGTATCACAAAATACCAAAGTAATTCATTTACCTAACGCCGCCCACATCACTACAAGCACGCAGTTTTTGCGATACCTAACAGCTAAGATTAGAAGGAATAGATGAACATGAGAACGGAATAGAAATCTGAGCCGTTGATGATGATGGAGATGATGTAAGCAGTTACTTCATCTACGATGGGGATAATGGAGTGGGTATATATCGGCATGAAGCAAGCTAGCAATTAGAAAATTCAGAAACTGTGTGTCAACGATTGTTATTATTATTTTAGATTGGATATACCAACTAAACTGTAACGGTCTAGAAATTCAAAATTCTGGTACGCAGATTCAACAATCAGAAGAGTAGTTGACATTCAAATGGGATAAGCATGGAGCTTTAGACCGCCAAATGGGATGAATATTGTTGACATTTGGTTTATCTGTTATTATTATTATTATTAACCTAATGGTAAGAAAATAAGGCCAAATATATGCAACAAGTTGAAATTAAGATATGATTGAATGTGACATGGAAATACTAGTTTAGGTACAACCTATTATGTTAATTGATCTGGACCGTTCAATTGGGGTTTGGTTGTTCATATTTTAGTCCATGGGTTGTATTTGATTACTCGGAAAATAAAAAAAAAAAGAAAGTAAAACAACACTTTTCTTTCATATTCATTGCTTCTCCATCATTTTAAGAGAAAAAAAAAAGTTTAAAGAGGCTTTTAATTGAAAATTGATTTCATTTGATAAAGTATTTGTAAGTAGCCATATTTTCAGGCCAAAAGAAAAAGGAAAAATTGCTCATATACTCTATTTTACGTGTGAATTTACCAAAAGGTATGTTGAACAAGCTAAATCACCTCTCCGATATCAAAATATTTACATAATTGCTTTTTGGTCCCGTAAAGGATATATTCGGCATTTTTACAATAATTGATTTTAAAAAAAAATTAAAATACCTATTCTATCCTTAAGCCCTTGAACCCTTTGCATCTCTTAAGCCCTTTGCACACTTCGTGTGCAACCTTAGCACCACCATCCCACCACTGCAACCCACCACAACCGCCACCACCACTCAGCACCACCTCCACCACCACCATTACGCACTAATGGTGGGTGGTGGTGAGTTGTGATACACGGTGGTGGTGGTGTTGGGGTGGGTGGTGGTGTTGGGGTGCATACTAAGTGTGCAAGGATGCACATTAAGTATGCAAACGACTTAAGGGTGGAATAGGTATTTTTAATTTCTTAAAAAAACAACTATTGTAAAAACGCCAGATATGTCCTCTACAATACCAAAAGGCAATTATGTGAATATTTTGATACTTGAGAGGTGATTTAGGTTGATCAATATACCTTTTGGTAAATTGATTTGTAAAGTAGGGCATATGAGCAATTTTTCTAAAGAAAAAATTTCATTGATAAATTTTTTTTCCTTTTCTTTCTTCCAAATTCTACCTAACCAAACGCAGTATAATAGTTTTGAAAATAAGTTTATACTCGGACAAGATATTCATCAGGTACCTTGACACCATTCAAAGCAGGATATGTTTGTTTTAGAGATATGGATCCCACAAGTCATGCATAAATGTCATCTGTTGAATGATTTCAAGGTACACATTTTTACATAGCAAATACCCCGTCCGGCTATAAAAACAATTTTTATAAACAAAACAATTCACTAGGGTGACACCGAAAGTTCGGTGCCACCTATATGAAAGTAATTGGTGGTTACAATGCATAACAGTGCCTTTGGTGGTGTGCCCCCATCGCATTATCCAAGCAAGGATGAGGATGTTCTTATCTCCCAATGTAGAAGTTTGATGTCGAGATTTTCACAAAAAAAAAAAAAAAAAAAGGTTTGATGCTTGAGATGAATAGTGATTACTAATTAACTAACTAGTATTTATCATCTGTTAATTGAAAGATGTAAAGTAATTGTCTTAATTTGTGGTAAAAGATTACCAAAAGATATTGATGATTGTTATGTATTAGCATTAGAAGTTTCATATTTGCAAGATCTTATCTCCCTAATAAAAAATGAGTTTATCTTTTATTTGTAAAAATGTTTAAAGCTTTTAAATATAGAAAAATATATATGTTTATCACTACACACACATCTATATATATATATATAAAATTTTAATGAAATTTACATATTTAATTAGGTGCTGCTTCCCCACAACCACCCAAATCAGTCTTGCATTTTAAGCCAACATAAACGTTTTTCAGCCATCAATTTTAATATTTTTTTTAATTTGTTCTTTCGTGTAAATTAAGTGAAAGCTACTAGTAATTATAATTAGCAAGAATGGTAGTCATGATAATCCCATTAAAAATTGAAATACTTTCATTCATGCCTATCTGAACCATCACTGTAAAATGACCCTTCATCCAATAACATAAAAGAAACGAAAATTTAATGAAAAAACTACTACTACTAATAAATAAATAAATAAAAAAGCAGAAGAAGAAGAGAAGAATAAGGTTTAAAGCCTCGAGACCGAATCTGATTTGGACCGATGATACTGTCCGATATCGTTTGATCCGGAGCCGGTACAAAAAATTGGACCACTATTAAAATTTTAAATTAAAAGATATTGGATCGGCTAGACCAATCTTCAGATTGGTGATACTGGACCGATCTAGATTGATACTTGTCCGGACTATCCAATTCACAAATTTTAAAAAAAAAAGCAAAAAAATTTTCCGAATCAGTAATACTGTTTTGGTCTAAAACCTCACGATACAATTATTTGTATCGTGTCTTGGGACCGAACCGTTGAGGCCTGATCCCAATACGGACCGGCCAGTCCATACCGAACCAGACCGATCCTTCAAACCTAGACATCAAGATGAGAATGATATATAAGTAGCAACTAATCCAGCTTTTTTAATTTTAGAAAGTGAAGATTTACCAAACAACAAAAAAAAAATATGGGAAAAGCTAAAAGATTCAGTGAGATGTTTTAAAAGGTGGTATTGTGGTTTGAATAGAGCTTTCAAGGTTTCATTTATTTTGTGGATTGCGTTGAAGTCTCTCTTGCCATCCGAGTGGCTTGGCGTGAAGAGCTGGACTTCAACCCATTACTCCACGTCATCTTACTCTCCCTCTCTTTTTATAACCAATCCCAACTCCTCTCTTCCATTGATCAAGTCAAGAATTGCAATTCTCTCTTTCCTCTCTCTTCTCTCTCTCTCTCTCTCTAAAATGGAAGGTCTCATACCATTTGTGTACAGAGCTATTGTCCATTACAAGAATGGCGGACAAGCTTCCATGAGAGGTTCATGGTTCCATGAATCACCTTCTGCATCCTACATGAGACTTCCAGCAGCCGGCGATTCTGGCCGATTTTGGCCGGACCTCATCTTTTCTTCATCATCATCTTCTTCAATGGCACCTTCTTCTACCTCTCAGATAGTCATCTCCACCGGGACTCAGTCTCCTCTTCGTCGTCGACTTGTTTCCTAATCAAAATGGTGGGTGATGAAGTTATGAATCAGATTAAAGTTGTTAATTAGGTATGTTGTGGTTTCTTAATTGTATCTAGAAGAAACTGGTGCAAGAACAGTTTCTTTCTTCTCCTTTGATCTTTTTTTTTTTTTAGTTTGGAAGATGAATAAGAGGGGTTGGGCTACCAAAGGAGCTTGACAACTTGTGTTAATGTTAATGGAAGATCAAATGGCTAAAAGGGGTGTGAATTTGTGTAGATATGGATAATGGGGTTTGAAAGATGATAGATTTCAAGGCCAAAGAGGCCTTCTGTATGTAAGATTTCTTATGTTTGATGGCCAAAAGGGCCATTCTATCAACTGTAAACTTGTTATTATAGATAATCTCTCCATACTTTCTCTGTCTTCTATTTTTTTTTTTCTGTACAAACTAAGTAAGAACAACCTGCAAGCAGCCATTTTTCTTAGAAACAAATGTCAAAATATAAGAAAATGTTAAAGAAACTTCTTCAAGCTGTGGATTATTGACTTTGTTATTTGTTGATTTATCTTCTTTTTAATTTATTGGTAACTATTAGAAGAGTAAAAAAAAATACAGACTTGAGGAATCATTCCTCCCGAGTCCTGACTAACGAGTAACGATACATGTTCTGTGTGTGTGTGTGTATATACACATAAATTTTGATGGGTTGCTGCTGCATTGTTTTTCTGTTTCCTAACAATTAGTCAGGTTCTATTCTAGGAACTAGCTAGCGTTAAATTTCAACAGTTCTCAACCTTTAAACTCCACAAAAATCGTTTAATCAGGTCTTCTAATCTTAACCAGATTTACCTATTTTTTTTTTGCCTTGAAATCGTTTAATTCAATCAAAATAGTCGTAATTGTTTAACTAAATCAAAGCCAGCCACTACCTTAAACTTAAAGCACATCTCTATCTCATTTGTTTAAGATTTAAGGCCACCTGACCTCCATCTATGATCTCTTTGTCTCATCCACCGTCGGATCTTGCATTTACCTAATACCGAGTGCGACATGTTGGTTGAATTAGATAGCTTCAAACCGTCGGAGCCATTTCTTACTGCAAAAATATATGATTGGTCCGCGTAATTTTAAGATTAGGCATTTTTTGTGAAATGTCTATACAATAGATATTGTACAAAGGCTTGGCATCGAACTTGGCCCTTGTATTCTGTGCAATATTCATGAGGAAAATCAGAAACACTTGTTTATAAAGTGTACTTTTACTAGAGCTTTATACATGGTTTGCAGCTACTGCTTGCTCTGTTTTACTCGTTGCAGAAGGATTGGTAAGTCATGGATTGACGGGAAGATAGAAAGACCTGATGTTCATTAGGTGGAATTTTCCACCAGCTGCCTTTTGTAAAGATGAATTTTGATGGTGCTGCAAAAGGTTGTCCTAGAGATGCGAGTGGACCATTTTTCGGTGGAATGGCCTTATGTCTTGGTTGCTCTAATGGCTATTGTACCAGAGTCAAGTACATGCGTAGAAGGGATTGAATTGGCATTGTACCTACGTGTTATCCATCTTCTTGTGGAAGGGGACTCTAGTGCTGTTATTGCCATGATCAAAGAAAGATTGGTTAGTGAATGATATTTAGTTGCTTTATACCCTATATAAAATAAAAAAACGCTCACAGTGCGTAAAGTTAAGGTCATGCGATTCCTTCGCAATTGATTCTTACGAAGCGCTTTGTAAAAACTGTTTTTAATGAAAAGATAACGTTTGTAAATGCCTATTTAAGTAGTGTTTTTAGGTCTAGAAATTAAAAAGGGAAAATGGGTATTATAAAATAATATGAGGATAAAATAGTCTCAATAAAAATCACTTAAATGACTAAACTGATTCTCGAAAAAACAATTTGAAGAAGCAGAGAGTCGACTGCTTCAATGGAAGCGCTTCATTTAGAATTGCTTTTCAGACATGTTTACCAAACACTTATTGTGTATGATTAAAGCGTTATTAAGCCGAAACATCACTTCCAAAGCACAAAGAAGCAATGACAAACACGCCCTAAAACTACTCAAATAATCCCGATTTTGTCCGCAAATTGACATAAATACCCCTAAAATGTGCCTGTGGTAACTTTAGGCTTAGATTTCAGCCCATGTCTAAAGTAGGCTCATTATTGCGGGCCAAAATAAGTTTTGCCTTAGGTTAAAACTTGGGCTGTTATTAGTAATTGAGCAATAATTCAGCCCAAGTCCAAGCCCATGTATCAGTTCATTATATCAATAATAATCCAATCTAAGCCCAGATCATTATATAATTGAGCTTCGGTTCCAAGAATGGAGAATAACATGATCTGGGTTAGCTACGCCTCTGTGGATAGGGGTGGCAATGGTTCGGTTCAGCTTGGTTTGAGTTTCTAGACATTTGGTTCAGTTTTGGTTTTGAAATTATAAAATTGAATTAGATCGGTTTGATTTTGGGTTGATGTATCGGTTTAAAATGAATCAAACCGAAACCCGAATTTTAGTACATATACTCCTAAACCAAACCAATTTAAATCATATTTTATGTATAATATAAAATAGCCAAATTTTATATATAATATTAATATTTAATTCTTAAAAATTGTATTAATCCTAAACTCTAAACCGAAGCGAATTTGCAATTTGGGTTTATGATTTTTCATTTCAATTGAATTTGGATTTCGGGTTGGATAGCTAGGTTTTTAATTCAGTCTTGAATTGATGCCAACCCAAACTAAACCGAACCGAGTTGCACCTCTAGGGGCAACTGCAGGGATTTTACTTTGAAGGCCCTTTCCCCTTGAAATTGTCAGAACTAAGCTATCAGTTTAATATATCTATTTTTTCCAGGTAAGGGTATAATTCAGTCGGTTTGGTTCGACAAAATTAATGCTATTTTATGTAATACCCATAAAACACACACGCATATATTTTAGTCTAGTTCGGTTCGGATTACATAATTTTAGTTACGTTTCATTCAGTTTTTGGTTTGGTTTAATCGAAACCTAAATCAAAAATCGAATCAAATTAATTCGGTTTTACATTTTCAAAACAAAAACCAAACTAAAAAAAAAAAAAAACCAAGATTTTTTGGTTTGGTTCTTTTAGTTTTTTGTTTAAGCCAAACCAATTGACATCCGTAGCGTTGAACGTACATAATGATTTTTTTTTTTTGGTCAATAAGAAACTTTCTTCATTACTTAATAAGACATAAGCGGGGTGTCGCTCTTCCGACCAGGTCTGCAAACAGAATATCCTTACATTCAAGGGGTGGTTCGGTGTAGATTTGGACTCCTCTGCTTAGAGAATAACCAATATGAATTAGAGTATCAGAACAACTATTACCATCTCTATGAGTATGAATTATCTCTACAACCCAGTTCCTACTAATGAGAGTTTTAATGTCAATAAGTAAGTTAAAATTTGGGTCTTCAGTAGTAAATTGATCCCGTGAGATCGAGGCGATAGTAGCAGCTGAATCTAATTCCACTTGGAGCTTTCTATAACCTTTGGTCCATGCAAGGTTAAGACCTTCCCTAAGCGCCCAGATTTCCGCTCTGCTGCATGTGGCCCTTCCGATGTAACCTGCGGTAGATCTGAATGAACAACTTATTCTATGACACCCTTTCATATTCGATGATGGCATTGGTAGGGCCAGCGGCAGATCTGAATGAACAATGCTTGAGAGGCACACAAGCATGATTTATATCAGCTACCTCCTTTGCCTCTATTAAGTATGGGAAGCAAAGGGAACATGTGTGCGCCTCATATCATTTCCCGCATCCTTGTCAATCATATGTGGCTTTTAATCGATAAGATTATTGGGCTGGTTCAAAGCGCATTTTTTTGGCTAAACGCTCTATACATAATAATATATTGATTGTCCAAGAAATCTTTCATGCTGTCAACAAGAAGAAATCTTTCATACCGTAAACAAGAAAAAATCTGTGAATAATGGTCTCGTTGCCCTTAAGCTTGACTTCAGGAAAGAATACAATCGGCTTAGTTGAGCATTTTTGGATCAAACCTTACATGCTGTTGGTTTCTGCAACACATAGGTTTGGCTCATTATGTACTACGTGACCTCCATCTCGTACAATATACTGAT
This sequence comes from Pachysandra terminalis, assembly GCA_031762675.1. Classification (NCBI taxonomy): domain Eukaryota; kingdom Viridiplantae; phylum Streptophyta; class Magnoliopsida; order Buxales; family Buxaceae; genus Pachysandra; species Pachysandra terminalis. The sequence goes on along the minus strand of JAUPMG010040901.1, from coordinate 5,925 downwards.
CAATGGTAGTCCCACGGGATTTATCTCCCCACGGTGCAGATTGCGATAAGGTGACCCTATTTCTCCCTATCTCTATATATTGTGCCAGTAGGATGTTGTCTTATGCTCTCGATTCTACTGAGGCCAATCACACCCTCCATGGGGTCAATCAACAAGTCAGCACCCCTGTTACACATCTCATGTTTGCTGATGACCTGCTAATTTTTGGTTGATCTAAGTCTTAAGGAATGCAAAATGATCCTTGCCATTATCCAATTATACTGTATGAAAAATGGGCAAAAACTCATCTTTGAGAAATTTTCTCTACATCTAACCCCCAATCTTGTTGGCCAATGGAAAGCTAATATCATCAGGCTTTTTCAAATACCGTGGAAAAAAGAGATCAAGACTTATTTGGGAGTTCCGGTTTGTGTTGGGAAACCTAAAAATGAATTGTTTACTGATATTTTAACCCGAATTAATAGAAAATTGGCTAGATGGAAAGCGGAATTACTTAATGCCTCTTTAACTAGTATACCTCAACATCTAATGTCATGTATGAAGATCCCCGAGTTAATCCTTAAGCAGATTGATCGAAGCCCCAAAGAGTTCCTCTGAAATGCCGACGATCAAAAGACAAAAATGCATACCACCAGATGGTCCAAGACTTGCTTTTTTAAAAAGACCGACGGTCTCAACATTAAACGTCCTAAGCCTTTCAACAAAGCTTTGATTTTAAAGAGAGCCTGGATGCTATTCAGCAACCACAACTCCTTGTGGTGTGAAGCCCACCTCCATAGGAGGTATTTTTTTCTGTTGCATCTGCTTATAATCTGTTGGCAAACTCAGGTACGACTCCTCCTGTTCTTGATATATTTTGGTTGAATATCTGGCATAAACCATTGCACATAAACTAAGATTTTTTATTTGGAAAGCCTACCATGGTGGCCTCACCACCAATGAATTCTTCCATTAACTTGGCTTCCCTCCAAATGAATGTTGGTTTTGTACTAATGGTAGTGATTCTATGCAACATATTTTCCGCGAATGCTCATTTGCTAGAGCACTGTGGTTTCAGGCTACTGGTGGTTTTCTTGACCCAAATGTATCTTTTTCTGACTTCCGTCGATCTAGTTCTTCCAATCAAAATACACAGAACCCGGCATGCATCAATAACCTAGTTGCTACCTTTGCCAACTATGCCTGGTCGATCTGGAATACTAGGAGTAAGTTTATCTTTGAGGGTTGTGTACCAAGTATAGATATTGCTGATTGTAGGCTCTCTCTTTTGCAACAGAATACCAAGTGTTTAATGGGTGACAAACTAAACAATCAAAAAACCACGAAGCTCACCACAAAGTACATTCGATGGACATTTACGAAGTCGAATTTTGAAAGTACGGCTAGAGGAGTCAATGGGGTGGTTGGTGCTGGTGGGATTTGTAGAGACGATTCTGGGGCCTTTCTATGCGGCTTTGCTCTGAAGATTGGGAATAGCAACGCGTTGGTGGCTGAGATGACAGCTTGTCTTGAGGGAATTATTATGGCTACTAAGGTTGTGTTTGTGTCACGCCTCAAATTCGAGATATAGGATCTCGAGGATTCCAAGGGAATAACCTTCGGATCCACAACGTGGGCGTGAATATCCAACCGCATACTTAACCACATCTTGGTTAATCAGAGTCTAAAAATCATAAACATCAGCGAAAGTTTCAAACTAAAACCAAACCTATAGCTCAACGTAAGTCTGCCAAGCTAACAACCCACATTAGGGGTGTAAACGAGCCGAGCTTTGCCCAGCTTGGCTTGGGCTCGTAAAATCTAAACAAGGCACGGGCTCGGTAAAAAATTTCAGGCTCGGGCTCGACTCGCAAAAGCTCGGCTCGTGAAGGCTGAAGCTTGAAGACTTTAATAAACTAAGATCAATCAAACACTCAACTTTGATATCCTATTCATCAAAAGAAAAAAAAATCAGATCATATAGAGATTTTTTTTTTAATTAGATTTAACAAAATAAAAGAAGGAAAAAATAAACTGAAAAAAAAAAATCTAAAAATATGTAACTCATTGCCGTGTGCTTACCGTGATTGGAAGCTTGAAGACTTTTATCAACTATAAGATGAATCAAACAAAGCTTAGAAAGCTTGAAGACTTTTATCAACTAAGATGAATCAAACAAAGCTTAGAATCTTAGATGAAACTTGGAAGGGAAGCTGAACGGTTTCTTCCATTGGAAGAAAAGAAAGTCCCAGACTCCCAAGACCACCAAGAGTCAATTAATTAATTAGGATTTTTTAATTACTTTACCTTGAACACCCAACTAATTAATTATGTATTTAATAATTAATATTATGTATAAATATATTTGGGTGCTCAGAGTAAAGTAATTAAAATCCTAATTACTTTAATTGACTCTTGGTCTTGGGACTTTCTTATATATATATATGATACCAAGCCGAACTTTAATCGAGACGAGCCTACCTAAGCTTGGCTCAGGCTCGTTAAAATAATGAGCTTTTATTTGGGCTCAGGCTCGACTCGCGAGCCTAAATATTGGGCTCGGGCTCGGCTCGCATGACAACCCTAACTCACATAAGTAAAATAAAATATAATCTGTTACACGTTCACGCCCACTAGGGGTCAAAGCCAAATCCATAAAAACTAAAACAAAATGTCAAGTAACTAAATCCAAAGAGTCTCCTCTCCATGCCAGCTAATCAGACGAACTAATTATCTATTTCATGTTAAGGGTCAGCCGAAGCCTTGTAGAGAAACCAACGAAATTACAATAATCACTTTCATGCATACATAATAACACAGTTAATTCATGCAATTCACTCATCAAGTAATATCACAGTCAAACGTATTAGAATGCTCATCATCATACTAAATCTCACATAATAAATACGTCAATCACATTCATCATAGCAAAATCTCATTCATCTTGACAACCACACAAGCAATCAAGTCATATTTTATCAACTGTTCACATGGTTTCACCGTGATAAATCACAGGGCACACATGATCCCATCATGCATTACATCCCAATCGTCATAGTCCCACTATGTCAAATATAACACACATGATCCCATCATGTTCTACACAAAATCTACATAGTCTCACTATACCACAACAACATTCACATGGTCCCACCATGTAACACGAGCAAACAAGTATCTCATAACAACTACATAGTCTCACTATGTTCACAAACAACCACATGGTCCCACCATGCCAAACAAATATGGCTCAATCACAAACACAACACAAATGCAAACAAGTCAACATACAAATAGTCACTTCAATCAACAAATGCAATGCAATGCAAGTGGTATGATGCAATTATGATATGAGGATGATGTGCAATGCAATGTAGGGGTAATTAGGCCTAGCCCAATTACGTGCTCAATCAATCTCGTCACCATTCAATCCATTAATTAGGGACTTGCACCCACGGTAGAATGTCACCATTCCTTTTCTTTAACGGACTTGCACCACAGAGTAGAATACACCAGTAGACCAAACCATTCCTTTAGGGACTTACACCCACAGTAGAAAGCCACCGTTCCTATTCTTTAAGGAACTTGCACTACAAGGTAGAATACACCAGTGAATCAAACCATTCATTTAGGGACTTTCACCCACGGTAGAAACACATCTGTACCATTCTTTTAGGGACTTTAACCCATGGTGGAAACACACATGTACACAATACCTTTTCTTTAGGGACTTTCACCCACGGTGGAAATACACCTATACCAGTACCTTTCCTTTAGGGACTTTCATCCATGGTGGAAATACACCTGTACAAGAACATAATCCAAGTCATACAATCCATACAACACAACATTCAATCATAATTTGTGGATACTCCCAGTACCCTCATACACCATACAAATCATCATTAGAATCAAACACAAGTCAAATTAGTGAATGCTACAAGCACCACTCAAACCAATCAATTTCCTATGCAGGCATTTCTAACCATTCCAATCCTACATTGTAGTCCAATATCTATATTCAACTCATTAAAGTCAAAATCTCCTTATTTCTCATCCAGAACTACCCTATTTTCCTGCATTTTAGACTTCTCGTACTCTTTTTAATATTCGACCATAACCACCTTTTTTGCACACAAACCAACCTTATAGGCATGTGTACAACACCCCAAGGGAACTTTCCCTTTTATTTCACCTCATTTGAGGCTTGGTAGATCCTCGGTATCTACCGAGGTTCCTTTCGAGATTCTCAGTAGCTCATCTATTGAGCCTCGATAGATTATCCCGAGAGCTTGCAATTCTCTGGGGTTTTTGATAGATGTCTCGGCATCTACTGAGAGTCCTACCGAACATGAAATTCAGTCCAGATCTGGGTTTTTCTCCTAGGGCTTCGTGTCCATAACCCAAAATGCATATTTCTAGCGTTCTAAATCTCAATTATTAGTTTATAATCATTGTACTAGTGATCAATACCTAATCCATCAAAATCTAGTTTATGCAAACAGATTTACACTACAAAATCAATCAATATACTAACACAAACCTCAGAAATCATAAATAATTCATATGAACATGTATGTCATCATAAACACAGCAATCGTAAATTTAATCGTCCTAATTAAACAACCAACCAACATGATATTGTTGATCAGGCGGGCTAATTTAACCCCACTTTACACGCGGCGCTTGATTACGAGCGCGCGTACGCGTTTTTTGGTATAGCCGCACACACTGAATCATTCAATAAAGCTGTCACGGCTGTACAACAGTCCCTTTCACGTGCCAGCTGTTAGCAGTTGCGTACGGTGATTAGACCTTTTGGTGAAAAGATATGATTTAAAGCGGCAGAGAGATATCTGACCGTTTTTATCACCAAAAAAAGGCGATAGCTTCTCAAGAAAGCTACCTTTTTGAATTCCAGCTTATGGGGGGACGCCACGTGTCCCAAAGCCAACTTCCGTCTGCCCTTTTTTGAGGTATGCAAATGACCAAGGACTTACGTTCCTGCGACATACTGCCTTCTGGGCACCCGAGGGAAGAAGAATCTTACTCTTCCCTCGACGGACCTTACTTTACTCGAAGGATGTATTTAGGGGCATGCTACCCCTAATGGACTCGTCAAATAGTTATGATCTAAATGGATCCTCGAAGTCACATCTACTTACTCCCTAGAACAGACTTCGAGTGATTATATTCCATACCTTTATGTTTTGAAGGTATTTTTATGCAAAAAAGTACCCTCGGGGGAAATTTCTGTACCTTCTAACTCAGGAGTCATGCTTGGATCATATCCATAGACTTTAAAGGACTATTCTGTATGTTTTGTCTTGAAGGATCACAAAGCAGGTATATTCATTTCCGAGGGACAACCTTGACGGACATTTCCGAGGGACAACCTCGACGGACAATTCGAGGGACAACCTCGACGGACATCTTCAAGGGACAACCTCGACGGACATCTCCGAGGGACAACCTCGACGGAAAATCCGAGGGACAACCTCGACGGACATTTTCGAGGGACGACTTCGACGGATAATTCCAAAGGAAGTCTCTTCCAGGCTAGCCACATCCAGATGGTCAATTCGAAGGAGGTATTTTCCCTCCCGCTAAGGTTGGATTCGAAGGAGGAATATTTCTTCATCCTGAGACGAATTCCAGGCTAACCACCTCGAGATGGTCAACTCGTCAAGGGTTTGTCACCCCAAAAAGACTACGGATTCCGTCTCCCTCGAGGGACACAGATTTGGGTTTACCCCCTCGAATGCTGTCTTTGATGCATCCGACTTACTAGCTGGGGTTCGAAGTCACTTTCATTCATTCTTATGAACTGACTTCGAGCCATATCTTGGGACTTTCACTTCCAGAAAGAAAATCCTCAGTGGAAAGAGCTTTAGAAGTTGAAAGCACGCCATCTTCAGATGTACTTCCTGAAAGACTGGTTTCCCC
>JAUPMG010040890.1:0-14262 GCA_031762675.1 Pachysandra terminalis | reverse complement strand
ATCAAACTCTTCTCAAGCAAATCACAAGATAAACCCAAACATCCAGCAAAAGAACATGAAATGAATAAATGAGATGTTCTTGTGTCAAACAATACCCATGCTGATGTATGAAAAATCTGAATCATACCTTCCAACGCTGTTCCTTGGTTATGACCTCAATGGCACACACCCTATCCTTAGGTTGCAACTGCTAGGGTACTACAGGTCTAGCTCCTCTTTGTTGTTGCTGAGGCATTGCTCACTGATTAGGAGGTGCATGACTTGGCATTTGCTGCTGCTGGTAGTGTGGTCTAGGAACAGAATGTTGAGGTTGGAATGGTGGTATCTGCTACATCTTCATCTGAGGTCTCAAAGGTAGTTTGCAATGCTTGTGAAGATGACCTTCCCTTTCGTAATTGAAGCACTTCTCAGGGAATGATGAAACATTTTGAAAACTTCCGATTTTCTTTGAGATCTCTACCTCTTTTGTTGATATTGTCCTCCCTGATGGTAGGTGTGAACTACCCCGGATCGGGTTGACCCTAAGTCGATCAAGTTAATTTGGAGTCGCCACCATCCATTGGATTCAGGGTGTGAAGGGTCACCTCTAAATTGGTCAATTAATCTCAAAATGGGTCCAAAAATAAGATTGTAATAATTGTCTAACCAGAGTAGGTAGGAGGGGGTAGTTAAGAGAGTGGGAAGGTGTTAGGCACCCACTCTCTTCCGGTTCTATTTCGCCAAATAAAAGACTTAAAAAATAATTACAGCATCCTAACATTCCTAAAATTTAAAACTTAAGGAAGTATCTTAGAAATGAAATCCTAATTGTGTAAAAAAACTTAAAAAAAACTCGAACTTGGAAATCTAAAATAGATCCAAACCAAAAATTCATAGAATCATAACAAAGCCTAACCCCAAAAATCAATGAAGCCAAGGTTAATATTGGTGATCAGGCGGGCTAATTTAACCCCATTTTACACGTGGCGCTTTCCTAAAAGCGCGTGTACACGTTTTGGGTATAGCCACACACACTGAATCATTCATAAAGCTGCAATGGCTATACAACCGTCTCTTTCATGTACCAGCTGTCAGCAGCTATGTACAGTGATTAGACCGTTTGATGAAAAGGAGATTTTTGAAATGGCATAGAGATATCTGACCATTCTTATCACAAAAAAAGCAATGGCTTCTCAGAGAAGCAACCTTTTTGAATTCCAGCTTATGGGGGAACGCCACGTGTCCCAAACCCAACAAACGCGTTCTTTCTTCCCTTTTGAAATATTTGAAGGACTAAGGACCTATGTTCCCACGGCACACTACCTTCTTGCCACTCGAGGGAATAAGAATTTTACTCATCCCTCAATGGACCTTATTTTACTCGAAGGACATATCTAGGGGCATTCTACCCCTAATAGACTTCTCAAATAGTTAAGGTTTCAATAGACCCTCGAGGTCACATCTATTTGCTCTCTAGAACAGACTTCGAGTGATTTTGTTACTTACCTTTGCATTTTTAAGGTATTTTCACTCAAGGAAAGATCCCCGAGGGAACTTCCTGCACCTTCTAACTCAGGAGTCATTCTCGGATCACATCCATAGACTTCAAAGGACCACTTTTATGATGTCTTGAAGGATTACAAGGCAGGTATATTCCTTCTCATTAAGGAAACCTCGACAGACAAATCCGAAGGATGACCTCGACGGACAAATCCGAAGGACGACGTCAATGGATGGATTTGAGAGACAACTTTGACAGACAATTCCAAAGGAAGTCTTTTTAGGCTAACCACCTCCAGATGGTGAAATCAAAGGAGGTATGTTCCCTCCTACCTAAGGCGAATCAAGGATAACATGGTCAATTTGTCAAAGGGCTTGTCACCCTCAACTAAGGATTTTGTCCTCCTTGAAGGACACGAACTGGGGTTTACCCCCTTGAATGCAATTATTTGTGCATCGAATTACCAACTTGAACTCGAAGTCACTTTTATTCATTCTTATGAATTGATTTGAGTCACATTTGAGACTTTCACTTCTAGAAGCAAATCCTCAGTGGAAAGGGATTTAAAAGTTGAAAGCACGCCATCTCCAGGCGTATTTCCTGAAGATGGGTTTCCCACGGACTTTGAGAAACGTCCTCTCACTTCACATTATAGGAATTCACATGTTTACTTCTGATTCTATTTAAGTATAAGGCACTCAGATTGGTTATTGTAGTTATAAACCTTAAGGGATTTCAAAACAACCTCCTCTCTGTAGGGACGATTGATCATGAAAACGAATTCCCTGATGAGACACTCAACCTCGAGTTCTGTATATGGATAATTCGAGAAAACATTAATCACCCTGTAAGTATATAGTTGTTCTTGATTTCCTTGGAAGGAAGATAGCTGCCAAAAGAAGTTCTCCTTCTAAACATACGAATTCAGTAAAGTACCTTATACACTGAATTGTCCCCTAAAAATGTCGATTATGATGGATTCTCAAAATGGAAAACACATGGTAAAATCTCACCGACTTATAAATATTTGCTTTCTAGCCTATCTAAAGGGGGTTTTGTTTTATCTGGTAAGGCGACAGGAATGATGGCATTGCTCTTTGGGATTTTTGTGAAAGTGACACACGTTATTAGATCTGTGTTGCTCAAGTTCCAAAGCAACCTTTCGCAGAGCAGTTTTTAAGGTTTGAAATGATTTGTTCTCTTTCTCTAGAAGTAACTTAGCCATGTTGAAAGACACACGTCCTTCGAGATATTATTCAGGGCCACGTGTTACTCAGGATTTGCTTAGCACGTGAGGGTCCCCCTCTGAATGCTTAGCCGGGTGACACTTGTCCTACTGCTAGTGGAAAACTCTCTACAAATACCAGAACCCATCCTCCATTGAAGCGGATTGATCAGAGATCTGAGTTCAAACCAAAAAACCAGAAATCTGAAACAAAAGTGAGTAAAGACACTGAAAGAAAAAGAGAACAATCTTCAACTGTGAGATTTTACTGCTCTGTGATTGCATTCCAACTGCCTTTCTCAGTTACTGCAATATCCCTTTCCTTCCTGCCCCTTCTCTTTGTCTTCTCCACATGTTAAAGTTTACAAGGAACAATCTTGACTGAAAGGCTGCGCGACGGTTTAGGCTGTCTTGAGACAGACTTCCCTACATTTTCTCTGGGTAGATGATTGTATTGGTCCAAATGTATTAGCTGTCCTTCTGTTCTAATATATTTAACCTTTTACAAATCCGTCATCACCATTTTTGGCGACTCCACTGGGGAGTCTTTTTTTGTTTTCTTTTATCTCTTACCTATCTGCTGTTTTCATCCTATCATCAATTCATGGATCCATCCATTTCCAACACTACTCCTTCTGTGGAAGATATCTCAGAGCAAAATCCTCCTCAGGATCCTGTTCCTCCTCCAAACCCTAAAGAGATGGTTAAATCTCTTAGGGCAACCATTGTAGCTCTACAAGCTCAGCTGGATGCTTTTCCTAGCAAACCTATTCCCAATCCCTCAACAAACCCATCTATCAAAACTTCTCCTACAACAAACTCTCCTCCATGCATTCCCATTCCTTCATCTACACCCAAAACAAACTTTGTCACCATTGTAGATGTCCAGGCTCTGTTGCAGAAATCCCAGTCCAGAGATACAGACTGGATTAGTAGTGACTTTTGTCCTCCTTATTCGGAGGCTCTCCTTATCTTGCCTTACCCCAAGGACTATGAAACTTCTGTCTTTCCCCAGTTCTCAGAGTAGAACGGGAATGTCAGAGAGCATGTTAGTCGTTTCATAGAAGCATTGGGAGCTTATGCTGGTAACAAAGAGCTCCTCTTGCGAGAGCTCTCAAAGTCACTCTCCGAGATGGTTTACACCTGGTACAACAGGTTAGAACCTGGCTCTGTACATGCTTGGGAGGACATGGTGTTCTTGTTCCACCACAAATTCTTCATCATTGAAGAAAAGCTCACCGTCATTGATCTCAGTCGGGAGAGGCAAAAGCAAGAGGAAGACCTGGTCCAGTACATCAAACCTTTCAAGGAACTGGTGATCATTTGCACGGAGGCAGCTTCTGCGGAGAAGTTTTTCAAGATCTGCATCAACGGTATGCTCCTACTATACCGTATCCACATTGAGAACCATGAGATCAAGAGATTCACCAAGCTGTACGAGTACACCAAGCTGTACGAGTACACCAAGCGGACGAATGCCTCCATTCCTGCTCCTGAGAAGAGAATAAAGAGGAAATGCGCCTTGGCTATTACTACTGACATAGAGGAAGAGCCTGCTCCAAAGAGGAAAGACAGACCTAGCAGTAGCAGCAACACCACCAACAACAACAACCAAGAGAGACGTGTGCCGCCTCCGGAAGCAACTTGTTCTCTTGCCCAGCTGGATGCTCTTCTGCAGGAGTGAATCAAGGATGACTGTGTCTTACTGCCTCCTATTGAGAAAGAACCCTCAGAGACTGACAAACGGTTCCCGCGGTATTGCAAATTCCACCGCCATACTCGTTACTCCACCTTTGATTGTTAGGCCTTGCAGAAACTCTTCCACGCTAGGTTGGCTGCTGGAGATATTGAAATCTCGGATGCAAAGGTCCACACTGATCCTCTTCCTCAGCACAGAGGAAAAGGAAGAGAGGCCATGCGCATGATGTTCATCTTCACCAACCGGCAGAGGTCAGACCCCCAGTCCAGCGAGGCTACACGCGGTACCACCAAATTCCAGATGTTCTTTGAGGATATGCAGTTCGCCTCAGAGATGCAGGCGGAGGCTACTCAGGCGTTGCTGGGAATTATAAAGAAGTACCATTTCCAGTGATTCAATTGCTAGGAAGCTTCCAAACACCATTCTCCCCGACTTGGCAAGCATGACATAACATTCACGGAGGAAGACGTGATGGCGTCTTCGGAGGACCACAAAAAAACCCTGTATGTGAATGCCACCCTACAGGGTGTGGATGTTCGAAGGGCACTAGTTGATGGCGGTTCTGCAGTCAACCTCATCCCTTTGAAAATCTTGGAGGCAATTAGTGTTTCCATCAAGTGCATCATCCATAGCCAGATCCGGATTCTGGGTTTTGATACCCAGTGGCAGCAGACTGGGCTACATCTCTCTCAACCTTCGTGTAGGTTCCTTCAGATTCCCTACCACCTTCCATGTCATTGATGACATAGCGGCGTTTCACGCACTGTTGGGCAGGCCATGGATCCACAAGGCGAAGGTGGTACCTTCCACCAACCATCAGTGCTTAAAGGGAATCTGGAATGGGAAGATTGTCAAGGTGGTGGCAGAACCCTTCCCCTTTGATGAATTAGATACCCATTATACTGAGGCAAACCACTATGATGGATTTGCTCTGGAGGGAGAATGCCGCGTTGCCAAGCCTCAAAGGACTCTGCTACCCTTGTGGAATACCCTGGAACCGACTGCTCGCTCAGCACCGTCTTCTTCAATTCCATCATCAACACCATCTTCTTCAATACCGGCTTCACCATCAACATCTCCTTTGGAAGGCCCTCAACCTTCGAAGGCTCGATGTATAAGGGTAGACCTCCCAGATAGGAGACATGTCTATCGCTTATAGCAATCACAGGGGGCTCCATCCGCTGACTTCTTGCAGTGTGCCCCTGATGAAGAAATTCCAGAAGCTCCTGAATCCAAAGTTGAGCTAGCCCAGGAACGCTTACAAGATGGTGTTCCAGTTGTCCAGGAAGAGTTGATCACAGTTGACCTTGGAGAAGGTCCAACTATCAACAGACCAGTGCAGATCTCTTCCTCCCTCGAGCCAGATCACAAGAAGGCCTTCATAGCACTGCTCTCCCAATACAAGGATGTCTTTGCATGGAGCTATGAAGACATGCCAGGCCTTGACCCCGCATTGGTGACTCATAGGCTTCAAATCTCCCCTGAAATGCGTCATGTCAAGCAAGCATCAAGAACCTTCAGGCCGGACATTGAGCTTCAAATCAAGGGTGAAGTAGAAAAGCTTTTTTAAGCGGGCTTCATCAAAGCTATCCAACATCCTTCTTGGTTGTCTAATATAGTTCCTGTAAGGAAGAAAAATGGACAGATTAGATGTTTTATAGACTTCAGAGATCTCAATAAAGCCTGTCCAAAGGACGATTTCCCTTTGCCTAAGATGGATATACTAATTGACACTGCTGCAAGGAATGAGATGTTCTCCTCCGTAGATGGGTTCTCGGGGTACAACCAGATCCTTATGGACCCAAGGGATGCTGAAAAGACCGCTTTCAGAACTCCTTTGGGAAACTTCTACTTTACAGTCATGCCTTTCGGTCTTAAGAAAGTTGGAGCAACTTACCAAAGGGCCATGACTGCTATATTCCATGACATGATGCATAGGAAAGTTGAAGACTACGTGGTTATTTGGTCATCAAGTTAACCAAGAAGGAAGATCACCTGGCTACTTTGGAGAGAGTATTTTAGAGATGCCCGATGTATAAACTCAAGATGAATCCCGCGAAGTGTGCCTTCGGCGTTTCCTCTGGGAAGTTCCTTGGGTTTATAGTCCATAGGCATGGGATAGATCTGGACCCCACGAACGCAAGAGCTGTTATTGACTTAACTCCCCCCAAGACCCAGAATGAGCTGAAGTCCTTCCTTGGACGGGTATCCTACATCTGGAGGTTCATACCCGGACTTTCTGCCCACTCATGCCACTTTTGAAGAAGAGTACTTCTTTTGACTGGAAGGAAGAACAACAACAAGCATTTGAGGCCGTCAAACGAGTGCTTGCCCATCCTCACACCATGATGGCTCCAATTCGAGGGAAACCTCTCCGGTTGTACATCGCCCTCACTGATCGAGCTATAGAAGGTCTGCTTGCTCAATAGGACGAGCAATGCTTCGAAAGACCTTTCTATTACATCAACAAACTTCTACAAGGGACTGAAGTCAGATACTCCAGGATAGACAAATCTTGTCTCGCCTTAGTACACATGGTGAATAAACTGAAGCACTACCTACATTCACATACCATTCACCTGGTGACTAGGAGTGACCCTGTTAAGTACCTCCTCTCTCAACCCATTCTTTATGGGAAACACATTAAATGGATGCTCTAGCTAGCCCAATTTGAGATTGTGTGCGAAACGCCAAGAGCCATCCAAGGACAAGCCGTTGCTGATTTGTTGGCTGCTTTCTCCACTCACGAGGAAGAATATGAACTCATGAGCGAAGTATCTGTAATTTCTGAAGAGGAATGGCAGATGGAGTTCGACGAATCATCCAATTCTCAAGGTGATGGAGCAGGGATTGAACTGATTGCCCTCGTTGGAGTGCAATTCTCCTTCTCCTTCAAGCTGGAATTCCCTTGCACAAACAACAGAGCAGAGTATGAAGCTTTGCTGATTGGTCTCTCCCTCGTACGTCAGTTGAATGGTCAGAGCATTCGGATCTCGGGAGACTCTTCCTTGGTTGTCTCCCAAATCAATGAAGAGTTCACAGTCAAGGAACCAGACCTAGTTCCTTACAGGAAAGCCATAGAGGCCCTCCTTCGAAGGATCTCAAGATATTCCTTGACTCACACCATGAGAGGCAAGAACAAGCATGCTGATGCTTTGGCCAACTTGGGAAGCAGACTCCAGTTCGAATTTGACGCAACTACCTTAGAGGTCATCCGAAGGACTACTCCCTTTACTTAACTGCTTCAAGAGGATGAAGAACCTATTGCAGAAGGAGACTAGAGGTATCAGATTGTCTGTGATCTACAGAACCTTACCCACCGAACTCCTATTACTCCTTTAATGATTCTGGTGAAATTTACCAAGCAAGGTAAGGCTCTCTACTATAAAGGGATTAGTGGAGCTATCTTCAAATGCATTGGGTCAGAGGAAGCCAAGGAAAATATGCAAGTCATGCATGATGATACCTATGGGCTTCCAGACTCCATTGCCCTATATAGACGACTTCAGAGATCAGGGGTGTACTGGCCTTCTATGGCATTTGAAGCTGCCAGGCTACAACTCTCCTGTACCAAGTGCTAAGAGCCACTTGATGTTGCTGAAGCTTTCCCCGTCTACAAGTTTATAAACTGCAGGGAACCATACATCAAGTTCCTTCGAGATGGAATCCTACCTTCAGACAGGTTTGAAGCTCTTCAGCTCAAACGTAAGATCCCTCGATTCTACATGAAGGAAGGAGAACTGTTTTGAAGGAGCTTTAATGATGCCCCTCTACGTTGCTTGGGTACTCAAGCGATCTTCATCGTCCTTCGAGAGGTCCATGGCGACACATCCCGACCACATCAAGGGAAAAAGAAGTTGTACAGCAACTCCAAGACATAGGCTACTACTAGCCTACCATGGAAGCAGATGCAGCAGATTTTGTGAAGAAATGCATGAAGTGTCAGATTCAAGAGGGCATCCCTCGTAAAGCTTCTCAGGAAATGCAGTCAATCATTCCTCCATGGCCCTTTCACACTTGGAGCCTGGATTTGATTGGACCCATTAATCCTAGGAGTCGGCATGGGCATTCTTGGATCTTGGTAGCCACGGAATACTTCACAAAATGGGTTGAGGCCGTCTCTCTGAGAAGAGCCAATGGAGCCTCTGTAGCTCAGTTCATTAGGGATAACATTGTCCTCCACTTTGGTCCCCCTCAAAGGATCATCACAGACAATGAAACTTCCTTCCTCAATAGGCCAGTCAGAGAGATAATTGTACACTACCGGATCCTGCACAACAAGGCTACCCCGTACTATCCCCAAGGGAATGGTCAAGCTGAAGCCACCAACGAAACCCTGATCAGGATCTTAAGAAAGATGGTGTATGACCAACCCACAAGATGGAATGAGTCTCTACCTCAAGCCTTGTGGGCATACAGGGTGAGTAAGCACATAGCTACGAATGCAACTCCCTTCTCTCTAGTATTTGGAGCAGAAGCTCTCCTTCCGGTAGAGCTGCAAGTCTCTTCAACAAGGATCCTACATGCTAGTGGGGTGGATTGGGACTTCAGAGATTTTGCCCTCTTACGCGCTCAAGAGTTAGACAATCTAGATGAGAGGAGGCAAAAGGATTTGGAAAGTAATCTACACTACCATCAGATCATTGCTCAAGCCTACAACAAGCTGGTCAGACCAAGAAGCTTCCAGGTTGGTGAGCTAGTCCTACGAGCCACTTGGTATGCAAGGAGCACCACTATAAAGCCTAGGTTTGCTCCTAAGTGGGAAGGTCCTTTTGAGGCTATCTCATCTCAAGCCTCGGGATATTACAAAATTAGTCCATTGGAAGAGAATGCAACTCAAGAAGTTGTAAATGAAAAATGGCCAAGGAAGTATTTTATTAATGAAGATTTGTTTCTATACAAACGAATCTTTCATTACAAAAATACACTTGAATGCAAAATTACAAGATAGAAGGAAAGTCAAGGAGCCGCAGTCAGTTGGGATTCAGTTACGCCTTCGAAGGCACCCTCGAGAAGTTCAAGTCTAGAAGCGCCAGGGACACGAAGAGAAACTCTCATGAGAGCAGCCTGCACCTCCATATATTTAGCTTGCTCTTCAGCTACAACTCGCGCTGCTTCTTCAGTATCCTACAGGATTTGCTGTCTCTCTTCAATAGCTCTTGTCATCAACGAGTCCAGCTCAGCATTGTTCTCTTCCACTTGTTTCAAATCAGTTTTACACTTCTCGAAGGCGCCTTGACATTTGCTCATCTCCTCTGACTGGGTTGTAGCAAGATCCTCTAGTGCTCTGACCTTGCTGTATTTCTGCACCATGACCTTCAATTGTTCCAGCCAATTGACCAGCCACTCCAGTTCAAACCTCATGTCCTTCAAACTGTTCACTGTTCTTCCCCAGATGGCAAGATCCTCTTCAGTAATACTATGCAGGGTCCTTCGACTCATGATCTCCAGAAGTCTGCATAGTTCTCTATAGCTGAATATCTTGAACCTAGGATCCAGGCGTGCTGTCTCAGGCACAATCTCCCCGTATGTCGCTCTGATCAGGTCCAACCAATATTTCCTCTCAACATCTTCCGGACCTTCCACCCGATCAGGGGACAGCTCCCACATCTTCTGAGTTGCAGGGATGGAAAAGTTTCCCCTCTTGCACTTTAAACCAACAATTGGAGTTAGAACTTGAGTACCTAAGATCTCTACAGCTGCTTCAGAAGGCACTGTAGGGAGGGAAGGCCCTGCTGTGACCTCGAGTTCCTTCGTAGGAACGGCTTCAGAAGTATTTTCTGCTATTATCTTTGTCGGATTAGCAGTAGGCACAACAGGTTCGTGGGTTGGTACAACTGCAGAAGCAACAGCTTCGGTAGGAGGAACCACTTCCGTATGTACACTTGTGGTCTCTATTCAAACGAACGAATTCTTAGAGGAAACTTCTTCTTCCTCGCTAGTAGCAGCAGCAACAGCATCCTCAGCTTCAGTATATACATGAGGCACTGTTGGCTCGCCAATGCTCTCCGTTTCCTCTCTAATATTCGAGGGAACGAGGGAGACCGTCACTTTGTCATCTCGCATACAACAAGTGTTAGTCAAACCTTATACCAAAGATAATTGAAGATTCAAAAGGAAGAATTACTTATCGAGACTGTATATACAATAGTGAGAGGATCTACAGCAATAGCCGCCTGCTCCGCAGCTTCACTCCGATCCTCCCTTCTAGCAAGAGTACTGCCAGAAGTCATAGACATGGGAACATTAGGGCTCCTGCTCACCCCGGGGGTTTCCCTCTCTCGCTCCACCCCCAAAGGAGCCTTGCCAAAATCTCTCTGTGGCAAGGCTGGGGGGATTATAAGAGGTACTCTACCCCCAACTCTTCCCCCTTCTGCAGCAGCTGCAAACAACAAATGTTTAGGTCAGTTAGGAAAGCTCATCAGCAATCAAAGTATGCACGGGAAAGATACTCACCAGAAGAGGAGCCCTCGAAGGACGGGGGAGGTACTTTGGAACCTCCAGCAACCCTCGGCGGGGGTACTCTGTTGGTCTTGGTTGCAGCTCCCTCTATGGAGATCCCGGCTGGCACCCTCGAAGACTGACCTCCAACTCCTTTGGGAGGAGATGGGGCAGAGGAGTCGCTAACCTCCAATCCCTCCTCTGCTCCCTCGGCCGCTGCCTGTTACAGAGTCAAGTAGAAGTCAGAAATATTCATATTCATATAAGAAACGGAGTCGAAGTAAGAAGTCAACAACGTTTACCTTCAGAGTCCCGGTGGCAGTAGTATTCACCCTGACCCGTGACTTGGGTGGAGGAGGCTATTCTTGGACTGGTCCAAGGGCCACAACCTCAGCAAAGGGAATTTCCCCTGCTGGTCGGATCCCCTCCAAGACAAGCTCCACGGTGATATTGGTGATAGAGCTAGCAACCGGTGCCCTGGGTGGGAGTCAGGGCACCCTTGCGCTGGTACCCCTCCTGGGTAGAAGATTCCTAGTCGGGACGTGGTCGTCGTCTTCCTCCTCCCCCTCTTCAGCAGACCCCACCTCAGTCTGAATGAGGGGAGCCTTTTCAGAAGCCACCATAGGAGCTTCATCGACTGCAGGAATGCTTCCTTCCTGCCTCCATTCATAGACATCCTGAATCACAAGATGACCAGGAGTCTCGTGGAATATGGGGTGGCCATCCCCATTCTGGAAGGATTGGTTCTTGTCGTTCCTCTGCAACCTCTGTTCCTTAGGCCCTCCGAGGTCAATCTTCGAGGGCACTAGATCGCCTCTGCAGAAGTCATCCAAGATGACCAGACTCTTTTGCCAGTAGTCTGACCACCAACGAGTCACTCTGCCTTGCCTTTCAGGTGCAACGGGAGTTGCTTTGAAGCCCTTGTCCATATCCAGGTAGCCACTCGCTCGGAGGAACCTCACACCAACAAACTCCGCGACTTCCGACGAAGCTGGCGTAAACTCCACATCGCGTGAAGGGGCGATCTGGTCAAACCCGAACTGTCGGAGGATGCGTTGCCGGTTGTAGACCCGAAAGCTGCTCCCATACTCCCTGATAGGCCAACCAGGTATCCTAGGTGGAGGATCACTAGGAATGCCCTTTCCTCAGGGGAAAGCTAGAGCCAGGCATCGGTGCCTTTCTCTGCGTCTGTCACCACCATGACCCCGAAGGGCTGCAACAGTCGGATCCCTCCGTTGCGGTAAGGCCGGAACTCGAACTCTGCCTCAACATCCATTACTTGGCGCAGCCGGATGTTGCGCTTGGGACAGAATCCGGACCCGACCAGGGCCCTTGGAGCAAAATCCACGTCCAGGGCCATGATGATCTTCTCCACGCCGAAAAAGTCCTGAGGAGCGTATCTGGGGTACAACTCCCACTGGAAAAGCTGGAGGAAGTTGGCATCCACCAGTGTCTCCACCAACCTCTCTCCTCGACTTCTGGCCATATCCTCATACAGTAGGTCCAGATGCTTGTACTGCAATCCCAGGAACAGTGGAGCCAAGGGGACCCAAACTCCCCTCGCGATCTTCACAGCCAGAGGGAATACCCTTTCATGCACCTTATCTGCCGGGTATCCCTCGAAAACGAAGTGGGCTAGCCAGAAGGCCACGAATCCTGCTAGATGGACGAAGCTGTCCAGATCTTCACCCCACAGCCGTCTGATGGAGAGGTTGTTGGCTTTGGGGATTTCCTCTTTATTCCAGAAGAATCTGGTCCATACCCGAAAAGAGTACTTGGTACTCATACTGGAATCCCTCCCTTTCAACTGGGTCTTCCGCAAAGTATTCTTGGAGCAAGCCCTTAGGAGCTCCAAGTCCACCTCCTCTGCCGCAGACAGGGCAAGGGCCCCCGGATTTTCCTCCTCCAAGATTGGGAGGTAGCGCAACATGGCTACGTCCTTTAAGGTGATACTGATCTCACCAAATGTTTTCACAAACACGTGGTCCTCAGAATCCCACCGAACCACGAACTCCTTGAAGGCCTTGTAGTCCCTGTGATGGTCGCCGGTGTAAGACCGGATAGACTCCAGCACTCCTGCAACGTCTAGCAGCCTCTGGTACTCCGCGTTCTCCATTATATAGGCCACCCACTCCGGCCAACCAGGAGGCAGGTTGAAGTGTGACCAGAACTCTATCTCGGATAGGGGATAGTCACCCCTTTCAACCCTAAAGGCTGGTGCTTGGCTCAGGCAAAGCAAACCTGTGTTGAGCCAAGCTTCTCTTCAAATGGGCAGAGCGACTGCTCTCCACTCTGTACCGCCTCCGGCGCTAGCGAATCTTGAACCACAATCCATAATGGAGTGGTGGAGATCTCCATTTTGGTATATGATTTCTTCACAGCACCCTTCTTGGCCATTTCTCACAGAAAAGAAAGAAGAAGGAAAGAAAAAGGAAGCACGAACGAGAGTTTGAAAATTCTGAAGACAAGAATACAAGGAACCTTCAAAATCTCAAGTTGCAGGAACGTTTCTTCCTCAACGAGCTTCCAATTTATAGAAGAATGGCGATTTTCGCTACAAGAGACGAAAAGCCTCCTTTCGGTGGTTTTGTGTAATCCCAAGGAGGAAATCATTCCTTCACAGCGCATGATGGGGGCATTTAAAACGCACTCCCTTGAGAAACACGCATTTAATGCCCGCCACTTCAGGTACAATCTCACGCTTTCTTCTCTAGCGTAAGAAACCTAGGACCGGGGGCTATTGGTGATCAAGCAGGCTAATTAAACCCCACTTTACACACGACACTTTCCTAAAAACGCGTGTACGCGTTTTGGGTATAGCCGCACACATTGAATCATTCATAAAGCTACAACGGCTGTACAGCCGTCTCTTTAACGTGCCAGCTGTCAGCAACTGCATATGGTGATTAGACCGTTTGGTAAAAAGGAGATATTTGAAACGGCTCAGAGATATCTGACTGTTCTTATCACCAAAAAGCAATAGCTTCTCAGATAAGCAACCTTTTTGAATTCCAGCTTGTGGGGGAACGCCATGGCGTTAAGCTAATAGGTGGGCTCGGGAGTCACGCTTACACCGTTTCCCGAAAACACCTATGGCTTAGGCCACAAGACACTATTTAAGGTCATAATACACAACAATCCACAATGGAGGAGTTAAACAACTCTGATTTCCTCCATTTGAATTCCCGCATGTGTATTATGAAGGCATTAAGCTAATAGGTGGGTTCGGGGATCACGCTTACACCGTTTCCCAAAAACACCTATGGCTTGGCCATATCGTCTAAAACCAAAACTTCGAATCGAGGGGTCGTATTTTGTATGAAAGGTCAAACAGACCGGAAAAGTAGTCAAACATGTGTAACTTGGCGAGATACACATGCTCCCATTGGAATCACCCCAATTGGACACGTATATAAG
>JAUPMG010040889.1:0-28233 GCA_031762675.1 Pachysandra terminalis | reverse complement strand
GTGGGACAGATTCACTGACATACTATAGAGTACGCATTAGGCACCCATATATACTTAGTATTCTTGTATAAGTCACCGTAGTGACGGATTCAACTGTTTTAGCATGCATTGCATTAGATGTGAAATAAGAGAAATGAATAGAATAACCTCATGCATTGCACATATCTGCTGTTTGTCCTTGATTTAGAGCTCTGTGTGGAACTTATGGATCCCTAAACATATCTCTTACTGGCTAGTTAGCTCATGCCTTCGTGCAACCACATTTCAGGTGACACAGTGCAGCCCTTGATAGAGGAGCCCGAGACTGAGGAGGACACCGCCTACTCAGCTGAGGACTTCTACGATCCACCTATTTACCCTTAGCTCATTTCAGTTGATGTATGTCATATGATGTTTTTACCTTCTTCTTTTACTCTTTTGATTTTTGTAAATAACTTCAAAGGCAATTCTTTTTTATGGAGGCCAAGCCATGTGTCTTGGTCATTCTTTTTTATATAGGTATATACAAACTTGAATTTTAACCTAGAATGATTTCGATCCTTTTCCCGCTGTTATTTATTATTGTTAAATCGCATTAATACTTTAAGCATTATTAAATTGAAGAAAATGATGCTATGTTGACCGCCATTCTCCCATGGTGGAAATGAAGGTCGCGTCTCTTGTTTCCATTAGACCGAAATGGTCCATAGTGGTTTCGGGACGTGACAATAATTGTGATAAATACTTATTCTCTATTATTAAATTTCAGTATGGTGGGAAGAAAAAGAGGTAGAACATCACAGGCTGAATCTAGTAATGAACCAGAACCGAGAGAGCCTGCGATGAGAGACATGTATCATATGATGGAAAACTTGGTAGAGGCAGTGAGGCCGAATGAGGGTTCGTTTATGAAAATATTGGAGAATTTTAGGAAGTTGGGTCCGTCAGTGTTTAAGGGGACTTTGAATCCTACAGAAGCTCAGGAATGAATAGATCAGCAGGAACATATTTTTGAGGTATTGGGTTGTACCAGCCAGGAGAAAACTAAACTGGATGATTTCATGTTTGAAGGGGAAGCGAGAAGGTGGTGGAAATCAATGGTAGTACCAGGGGAGGAAGTGGTGACCTGGGAAGTATTTAAGACACTATTCTGGGAAAAATATTTTCCAAGGAGTGTGAGGAAAGAGAAGAATCTGGAGTTTTTGCATTTGCACTAGGGTAACATGACTGTATCTGAGTATGAAGAGAAATTCATAGAATTGTCGTTGTTTGCTCCACATTCTGTAGACACGGAAGAGCATAAAATTTTGTTCTTTGAACAAGGATTGAAAGAAAACATCAGGGGGGAAATGGGTGTAAAGGAGTACTTATCCTATAGTGATGTAGTAGACACAGCTAGGAGGGTAGAGAAAAATAATTTGGAATATCAAAACATAAGAGATCAGCAGAAGAAGAACCAGAAAGAGAAGGGAAAGAAGGCAGTGGTTGCTGAAGGGAGTCAGAAAGAGGGAAAGAGAAAGATGGAGGAAGGAACACAGATATTGGAACCACAAGAAGTTACGTGCTACAATTGTGGTAAGAAAGAACATTTTAAAAGAGATTATCGTGCACCTCCGAGAGACACTTCTCAGCAGGTCAGGCAACCTCATTACAGTACAGCTTCATCGCCGATTCCTCGGCCATACTATCCACAAGCTCGAGGTAGATTTCAGGCATCTACATATCAGCCAGCGCCACAGTTTCAACAACAGTATAGACCTGCTGGTTCCGGTTCGACTACAGCATTTCGTCTGCCATTCCAACAGCGACCACAGGTAGTACAGAGACCTTATCAACAATAGGCTGGTAGACTTCAGGTTATGGCTGCTCCACCTAGAGTGAGGCAGGATGATGACAGGGATACCAGGATGTCAGGGGGAGTAATGGAAGGTATTTTACCACTTTTCTCAACATATGCATTCGTATTGTTTGATACTGGTGCATCCCATTATTTTATATCGTTTGCATTTGCCCGTGTGATGAATTTGAATTATAAAGCATTGCATGTTAATGTGTTTGTGGAGAATCCACTCGGTGGTTCTTCAGCATTGAATGAGGTATGTCCTACATGTGCCATATCTTTAGAAGGAGTAGAGACTCCTGTTGATTTGATTATTTTGAATATGAAACAATATGATGTGATATTGGGTATGGACTGGTTGACAGCCTATCGTGTGATATTAGATTGCTATAGTAGAGTAGTTACTTTTGAAATTCCCGGAGAACCACGTATAAAAGTTAAGAGGCTTCGATCTGATTTGTCTGATCAGCTACCTATCCTTGAATTGTGGTCTTTAGAAGGGAAGAATGAGTATGGAATGATCCCAGTGGTATGTTAGTTCAGTAGAGTATTTCAAGATATTCCTGGACTTCCTCCCAGAAGAGAGGTGGAATTTTCTATTGATCTGATTCCGGGTGCTAATCCTATTGCTTTGCCCGCGTATAGAATGGCACCAGTGGAATTAGTTGAATTGAAGCGTCAGTTGGATGAATTACTCAGTATGGAATTTATTTGTCCTAGTTCATCACCTTGGGGAGCCCCAGTATTATTTGTGAAGAATAAAGATGGAACCTTAAGACTGTGTGTGGACTATAGGAGACTGAATCAAGTTACAGTTAAGAGTAAGTATCCACTACCTCGTATTGGAGATCTCTTTGATCAGCTCAAGGGAGCTTGTTATTTTTCAAAGATTGATCTCATAATAGGTTATCACCAATTGAGAATTAAGGAGAGTGACATTCCTAAATCTGCATTCCGAACTCGGTATAGCCACTTTGAGTTTGTCATCATGCCATTTGGTTTGACCAATCCACCAACTGTGTTTATGGATTTAATGCATAGAATTTTTCGGTCGTATTTGGATCAGTTTGTCGTAGTTTTTGTAAATGACATTTTGATATATTCTAAATTAAGGGATGAACATGAATAACATCTTAGAATCGTTTTGCAACTTCTAGAGATTCATGAACAGTATGCGAAATTCAGTAAGTGATTTCTGGAAGGATGAAGTGGAATTCTTAGGTCATGTGGTTTCTAAGGAAGGTGTTTCTGTTGACCCATCTAAATTTGAAGCGTTAATGAATTGGGAGAGAGCTAAGAATGTATTTGAGATTCGTAGTTTCCTGAGATTAGCAGGATACTATATAAGGTTCATTGATAATTTTTCTAGTATTTCTGTTTCGCTGTCCTGACTCATGAGAAAAGATGTGAAATATCAGTGAGATGATGAGTGCGAGAATGCTTTCATAACATTGAAGGAGAAGCTTACTTCAACTCCAGTGCTAGTGTTACCTAGAAGTGGGGTTGCTTTTGAGATATATATGGATGCTTCCTTATTGGGTCTTGGGTGTGTCCTTATGCAAGAACATCGCGTGATAGCATATACTTCCAGGCAACTCAATATTCATGAAAGGAACTATCCAACCCATGATTTGGAACTGGTAGCAGTAGTATTTGCTTTGAAGATCTTGAGACATTATCTATATGGTGAGACTTTTGAAGTCTTTTCAGATCATAAGAGTCTGAAGTATCTATTTTCTCAGAAGAATTTGACCCTAAAACAGCGTAGATGGATGGAACTGGTAAACGACTATGATTTTACATTACAGTATCATCCGGGTAAAGTGAATGTAGTAGCAGATGCATTGAGTAGAAAACCGAAGAGTCTGTTGGCACATTTTTTAATCCAGAAGTGGGCCTTGTTAGAAGCATTGTCTGATGTGGGTGTGTATGTAGATATGAAAGGGGAAAGAGCAAAGTTGTTTACTCTCACCATTCAACATGATTTAAAAGATAACCCAACAGGAAGATGATTGGTTGTTGAACCTAGCCAGAGATAATTCGAAGCCAGATTGGACAGTTGAAGCAGATGTCACTATTAGAATGAAAGGTCGACTATGTGTTCTGGATAATGCAGAGTTCAAACAGGAGATATTGACAGAAGCTCATAGGTCCAGATATTCTATTCACCCTGGAATTACCAAGATGTTGAAAGATCTTAAGAGATATTATTGGTGGAAGGGAATGAGGATAGATATTTCTAATTTTATAACTCGTTGTGTGTCTTTTCAGCAAGTTAAAGCAGAACCTCAGAAACCATGAGGGTTATTGCAACCTTTGCCTATTGGAGAATGGAAATGGGAAAATTTTCCATGGATTTTATTGTTGGTTTACCTTGGACCATATCAGGCCAAGATATGGCTTGGGTTATTGTTCATAGACTTACGAAGTCTGCACATTCCCTAGCAACTCGGAATGTAGCTACTATTGAAGAATTGGCTAAGTTGTATATTCGAGAGATAGTGAGATTACATGGAGTACCGTTCACTATAGTCTCAAACAGAGATTCTCACTTTTTGTCTCGATTCTGGCAAAGTCTACAAAGAGAATTGGGTATAGCTCTGAATTACAGTACAACCTATCATCCTCAGACAGATGGTCAAACAGAAAGAGTAAATCAGATTCTCGAAGATATGCTTCGAGCCTGTATTTTAGATTTTAGAGGATCATGGATTAACTATCTTCCTTTGATCTAGTTTTCATATAATAATAGTTTTCAGACTAGTATCTGTATGGCACCTTATGAAGCACTTTATGGGCGACCATGTAGATCACCCTTGTATTGGACTGAAGGTGGTGAAGTGAGAGAAATGGGACCCGATATTATTCTGGAAACTACAGAAAAGATTAAACTTATTCAAGATTGACTCAAGATAGCCCAAAGCTGTTATAAGAGTTATGCTGATAATAGAAGACGTGCATTAGAGTTTGAAATTGGTGATTGGGTGTTCCTGAAGGTATCACCTATTAAGAGAGTTGTCAGGTTTGGAAAGAAAGAAAAATTGGCACCTCGATTCATTGGACCTTTTGAGATTATCAAAAGGGTAGGAGAGATGACCTATCAGTTGCTCTTGCCTTCTGAGCTATCTCAGATTCATGATGTATTTCATGTTTCTATGCTGAGAAAGTTTCATCCGGATCCTGATAGTGTAATTGATTGGCAATCTATTGCACTGAAGGATGATATTACTTATGATGAGGAACCACTCAGAATTTTAGATTATCAAGACCGTGTCCTGCGTTCAAAGATTATACTTATGGTTAAGGTCCAATGGAGTCAACATGATGAATCTGATGCAACCTATGAACTTGAAGATGACATCCATAGAGATTATTTGCATTTATTCGAAACTCAGGTATGAAATTTCGAGGACGAAATTCTTTTAAGGAGGGTAGATTGTAATATCTCAAATTTTCAGAATTGTTTAATTATTATTCAATTGAGTTTAAGAAAAATATTTAGTTAATTAAATGCGTTAATTGGTCCTAACTTAGCCAAATTAGGCTTAATTAATGATCAGTAGTACCCGAATAGGGTACTACCGTAATGTACCTTAGTAAATTAAAAGAAAGTTAAAAAAAAAATTATTATATATCTTTCAGTCGGTTTAAACAAACATACTGAAGAAGTCGTTGCAGAAGGAAGGGAGAGAACAGCGAGAGCGAAGGGAGATCCGAGTAGTTCGAGTGCGAAAAAGCCGAAGAAGGAAAGAAGTGAAGAAAAGTCCAAATCCAATGAAACAAGTGAGTATATATTTCAATTCTGTCAAGAACAGATGAATTTTCCTATAGTTTGAATAAAATTGAAATAAATAGATGTGTATGGATTGAATTATATGAATGGGAATGTTATTAGGATGAATGGGTATGTAGGAATCATATATGGGTAGTTTGTGTAGTTTAGAAATGATTTAAAACGCGATTTCTACCGATTCTGGGTTGGCGATCGATCGCCCAACAAGGTCGATCGAGCACCCATATCGATCGATCGACTATAACGATCGAGCGACTTTGTGCATAGTCTGTTTATTGATTGAAATGAAATTTATGGGCTATAAGACAAATTGTGTTACTATATGATATGATTATATAAGAATACCTAAGAAGGTAATTTAGTCCAATAAATGAAAGAAATAATCATTTGTGTAATGATTAGCATAAAATTGTAAAGTAAATGGTGTTATCCAATTATGATTGAATAAATCGAATATGAATATTTAAAAATTAGTGTTATCCTAAAATGGATTAATGAATTGAATTATGATGCATTCATATAGTTTGATGTGATAGGAATTTATGCATTAGTCGTTATACATGCATAAAGTCCTTGTGAGGACTGAGACTACCCTTGCACCTCCAGGTCAATATAATGACTAGAGGGAGGTGGAAATGTGAAATGAAATCAGAATAATCTCAAAAAATAAAAATATGATATGAAATAATTATGGTCTCCTTTGAGAAGGGACTAGATATGTATTAGTTCATGATGAGCTAAGGGTGAGGGATTAGCCATCCCAACACCAAGACGATATATGATATATAATTGATGATAACTTGATATATTCTGAATAGAGGTTGACAACGGAGGGACATGTGGACATACGGTCTTGCCCTTAGACCCGATAGGGACATGTGGACATATATATATATATATATATATATTTGGTCTTGCCCCAGGTTCTCAGACAAAAATAAAAGCGGGACTTGTATTCCCGAGGGTTGAAAGTCCCTTAAAACCGTGGTGTAAACACGGAATCAGTGAGTATCTGCTGATTAATGCTAGTTGGGTCTGGCGTTGTAGTCTATGTCACATTATTATCAAATCATGCATACTTGCATTCACGTGATTGACAGATCATTGTGATTGGTCATATTATATTGTTCATGTCATAGCATGTAGATGAGATACCTTGCATAAATCATGGTGATACATTCATGACTATATGGAAATTTAATTGTTCTTCAGTATTGTACTATATACTTGTTGAGCCGTGTAGCTCAGGCCTTTGTTACATAAACATTTCAGGTATTGTAGATTTTCCTGAGGAGACTCCTGAGAGAGGTGGTGATAAGACTGAAAACTCAAAGCGTCGAGACCACGCATTCTGCTTGATGTGAGTTTGACCCTCGTGTGGGTCTTGTGTATATGTTTAGATATGTATCAGATGTTGTAAATATTGTACTTGGGACATAAGACATGATGTATATATTTCAGTTGTGATCCTAGTTATTTCCGCTGCTGTTGAATGTTTACTTTTTGCTCAATTATTATTCATTTATGGAAGTACCACTCTCATGATTAATTAAATAATGATTGGATTGTTAATTGAGAGTGAGAGTCATGACCTGGAATACTAGAGTATGCACGTGTGAGTACACATGTCATGCATTGGGAATTCGGGTCGTGACAAGGCCTCTCCCAATTCATTACTGCTTCAACTTTAGATGGATCTCTAGAAATACCATCTTTAGAAACCACGTGACCTAAGAATTTCTCTTCTCCCTTCCAGAAATCACACTTACTGAATTTTGCATAAAGTTGATGAACTTCCAGAAGATGTAAAGCAATTCTGAGATGCTCTTCATGTTCACTCTTTGTCTTAAAACTCTATGCATCAGATCCATAAATACAGCTGGTGCATTAGTCAAACCAAATGGCATGACTACAAACTCAAAGCGACCATACCGAGTTCTGAAAGCATATTTAGGAATGTCACTTTCCTTAATTCTCAACTAATTATAACCTGTTCTCAGATCAATCTTTGAAAAGTAGAAAACTCCTTTGAGTTAATCAAAAATATCTTTAATACGAGGCAATGGGTATTTATTCTTAACTGTGACCTGATTCAATTTCCTATAGTCCACACACAACCTTAAAGTTCCATCCTTCTTCTTTACAAATAAGACTGGGTCTCCCCAAGGTGATGAACTAGGGAAAATAAATCCCATATGAAGCAACTCATCCAGCTAACGCTTCAGTTCTATTAACTCCACAGGTGTCATTCTATATGCAAGTTAAGCAATAGGATTTGCACCCAAAATTAGATCAATAGAAAATTCCACCTTTCTTCTAGGAGGAAGTCCAGGAATATCTTGGAATACTCCACCAAACTGACATACCACTTGAATCATCTCATACTCCTTCCCTTTCAAAGACGACAAGTTAAGGATAGGTAGCTGATAAGTATGTAATACTTGCACTTTTAGACTTATTACTTTGGCATGTTAGTCTATTTAGTTGTGCTTATAAGTATGGATTAATGCATTTCTGTGTTTTGCAGGTTTGGTGGTGATAAGGTTAAAATGTTCTAAAGCCGAGTATTTAAGCATCTATATGGAAAGTCTATGCTAGGGGATGGTCTACATGAATAAGAAGAAGGAAAAGGAAGAATAAAAGCTAAAAGGAAAGAAAAGGAAGAGAAGCAAAAAACCAAGCAACTAAATCTGGTGATCGATCGCTAGTTTTGGGCGATTGAGCGCCCAACGTTTGAGCACCCTATTGGCGATCGAGCGCCCAAGTCGGTTCAGCAAAACCAAATTTTTAGGAGTTTTATTTATGGACGTAATTGTCCTTTAGTTCGTTTTTTGTTTGTTTTGTAACTTTAGGAACTCTATAAATTAGATAGTAGGGATTGTAATTAGGTAGAAGAAATCTAGATCTAACTAATCTTCCAATTGGGAAGAAGTTTGGATTTGAATATAATTTTAGTTTTTAGTTATTTCTTTGTGTTCCTGCAATTGAGAAGAGAAGAAACTCTTCAAAGCAGATGGAGTTCTGCAATTCTATGTGGATTTCCAGTCCTGAGATGAGTAGCTAATTTTCCTGTGGAGTATTGATGTAAGTTCTAATTTTCTTTAGTTATGTTTTAATTTTGTAAAATTTAGATTCTCAGTTAATGATATCTGTTAACATTAGATTAATAGGGCTTGATAGTTCATACTTATGGAAGATGAATTATTCTACAAATTAGTTGTTAGGTAGATAGTTCATGCTAACCGAAGATGGATTACACTTGTCCATTATGATAATGTAATTCTGATTTAGGGATTTGATAGTCTATGCCTAAGTAGAATTAACTGACATGCAATCCTAGATTAGTATGTGCAGTTATTCATATTTTAGATAGATTATGCTTATGTATTTTCAGATAATTTATTTAGGATCTTGTTGTGTTAGAAATTTGATAGTCCATGCCTAGGTAGATTAACTTATATGCAACCCAAGATTAGTTTGTACAGTTATTCATATTTAAGATGGATTATGCTTATTCTTTACACTAAATTCATATTGAGTAAAACTGAGAATTTAATTCTATAAGGTTAATTAAGAAGTTAGAATGATCATCAATATTCTACTGTTTCTTTAATTAATTTCATTTTCTTTTAATTTAGATTTAATTTAGTTTAGTTTTAGATTTACTTAATTTAATCAATCCTATCATAACTGTTAATTAGAATTAATTTTAATAATTTTTCTCCCTTCAGTCCTTGAGGTTCGACACCCTCAATTTAGCTCTAGGCTACAAAGATTCGTGTTATTACGAGTGGATTAATATTATATTATTGACACATCAATTTTTGGCGCCGTTACCGGGGACTGGTTGCGGTTAAATTATTATTTTATTAGATTAGTTCTAGTTAGTTTAGATTAGTTTTCTTTTCTTATTTTTAGTTTTATAGGAATTTTTTTATTATTTTACGGCCTTTTTGGTATAGTGTTTTGCAGGTTCAAGCGAAAAGGTAAATTTCTGGGTTGGTGATAGAACGCAGGGTGCGATCGAGTGCCACATATGGGCGATCGAATGCCCCATACAATTCAGCCAGTTTCAACTTTCTCTTCGCTTATAAATACTTCCGGCTATTACTAGGGGCTTAGGTATGTACTTAGGTTAGTTTATTTTTTATTTTTTTATTTTTTTTAATTTATTTTTTTAGATTAGCAATAGATTAGTAATAAGTATATGTTAGGGAGGAGATCATTGACTACATCACCCACAGCTTGCGATCCAGAACTAGAACGGACTCTTAGAGAACGTAGGAAAGTAGCTTATGTATTAGGAGTATACAGCCCCGTCCCTATGGCTCAACAAAAAGAAAGGCCTACTGTGCTTAGGGATCACTATATCCCTAACACATATACCTCCCCCTCAATATGAAATTAAGTCCAGCATAATTCAAATGCTACCATCTTATTATGGACTTAATAATGAGGATCCTTATAAGCACATCGATGAATTCTTGGAAATCTTCTATACCATTAAATTGCAGAATTTTTCTAAGGATGCTTTAAGGATGCGGTTGTTTCCCTTTTCCTTAAAGGAAAAAATCAAAATATTGGTTGAATTCCCTAGAGGCAAATACTATCACCACATGGGCCCAATTGCAATAAGAATTTCTAAAAAAGTATTTTCCTATAAGGAAGACCAGCCAGATTAGGATAGCTATCACTAGCTTCTCCCAAATAGAAGGGAAAACATTCCATGAGACCTGGGAAAGACTAAAAGACCTAATTAGGAAGTGTCCACATCATGCTATACCTAAGTGGCAATTAGTGAAGTGTTATTACGATGGCTAAGTGAATCACATAAGCAGATGGTGGATGCCTCATGTGGTGGCACTTTTATGCTGAAAAGTGAAAACGAAGCATGGGTTCTCTTTGAGAATCTGATTGTGGTTTGATTTTTATTCCAAATCAAATATTATAATTATCCACTCGTAATAGCACGAATCTTTGTAGAATATAGCTAAATTGAGGGTGTCGAACCTCAAGGACTGAAGGGAGAAAAAATTATTAAATTATTGAAATTAATTCTAATTAATTGGTATGATCAGATTGATTAAATTAAACTAAATTAAATCTAAATCAAGAAAAAGTGAATTTAATTAAAGAAACAGTAGAATATTGATGATCATTATAATTTCTTAATTATGGTTAACATTATAGAATTAAATTCTGAGTTTTACTCAATATTAATTAAGTGAACAGAATAAGAATAATCCATCTAAAATATGAGTAACTACATACACTAATCTAGGGTTGCATGTTAGTTAATCTACCTATGCATGAACTATCAAATCCCTAACATAATAAGATCCCAAATAATTTATCTGGATAGACATAAGCATAATCCATCAAAAATATGAATAACTGTACACACTAATCTAAGGTTGCATATCAGTTAATCTACTTAAGCATGGACCATCAAATATCTAACTCAGAATTATATTATCATAGTAGATAAGTGTAATCCATCTTCGGTTGGCATGAACTATCAACCTAACAACTAATTTGTAGAATAATTCATCTTCCCTAAGTATGAGCTATCAAACCCTATTAATCTAATGTTAATAAATATCATTAACTGAGAATTTAAAGTCTACAACATTAAACCATAATTAAAGAAAATTATAACTTACATTATTACTCCACAAGAAAATTAGTTACCCCTCTCAGGACTATAAATCCACATAGAATTGTAGAATTCCATCTCCCTTGAAAAGCTTCTTCTCTTCCTAGGAAGAGGAACATAAAGAATAAACTAAAAACTAAACTTTATTCAAAACTTGAATTCTCTCTCTCTGAAGAGAGATGTAGATAGATTCAAAAGTCTCTTTCATTACAATCCCTACCATCTATTTATAGAGTTCCTAAAGTAACAAACTAAATCAAAAACGAATTAGAAATACAAATCCTACTATAACTACAATTCCTAAAATTCCGGATTCTGCAAAACCGACTTGGGCGCTCGATCCTCCTTCGAGCGCTCGATCTCCAGGCGTTCGATAGCCCAAAACTGGTGATCGATTGCCAGCTTCAGGTGTTTGAAATTCAGTTCTTTTTTTCCTTTTGCTTTATTTTCCTTTTCTTTTAGCTTCTTCTTCTTCTCTTCAAGTAGATCATCCACAAGCATAGATCCTCCATAAATACGCATAAATCATCGGCTTTAGCTCACTTTTTTCCTGATCACCACCAAACCTGCAAAACAAGGAAAATGCATTAATCTATACTTATAAACACAACCAAATAGACTAACATGCACAAGTAATAGGTCTAAAAGTATAAGTATTACAGACTTATCAGAATCTATGTGAAAATTCTGTCCAACATGCCTCATCCAATCGTAGGACACTAAATCCTAAAGTACCTAAAACTAAAGGTTTGTATGAGATACATAATCCATTAGATGTGACTACTAAGGTGGATTCACTCTCATGAAAGCTAGACCAACTTATGACAGCTGGCTTGTCACATATTTCTCCATCTCATGTAGCCCCTCCTATGGATTCATGTGCCTTATGCACTAGTCCCTCCCATCACGCAGTAAATTGTCCTACATCGGGACAATTTGCTGATAGGTCCCATGAGCATGCAAATGTCGCTTTCTCCAGACCGGGTAATGATCCATATTCCAAAACTTATTACTCGGGATGGAGAAACCATCCAAATTTTTCAAGGAGGGCCCAAGGATATGAAAACCCAACCCCATAATATGGAATACAACACCAGGTGCATCCATATCCAAACAACGAACCCTTCCAACCAGCTACCAACGATAGGCCTGCACAGTAGCAATAT
This sequence comes from Pachysandra terminalis, assembly GCA_031762675.1. Lineage (NCBI taxonomy): Eukaryota > Viridiplantae > Streptophyta > Magnoliopsida > Buxales > Buxaceae > Pachysandra > Pachysandra terminalis. Next base: position 15,799 of record JAUPMG010040889.1, on the reverse strand, counting down.
CAGCCACCTCCCCCTCCTCCTAGGAATACGGCTTTTGAGGATAAAGTATTGATTGCACTCAGTTCACTAGAAGCAAACACTGTTTTGCTTAATTCCCATTCTCAGTCCATAGCAAAGCTAGAAACCCAAGTTGAACAGATAGCTAATACACTTAAAAGATTAGAGGATGGGAAATTCCATAGTCAGCCAATATCTAATCCTAAAGGAACATTCCTAGTAGAGGGAACCACTTCTAGAGGAACCATGAGCAGGTAAATGCTATAAGTACTCTAAGAAGCGGGAAGGTGATTGATAACCAGGTCGGAGAGGAAGAGATTAAGAGAGTTGACTCAATACCCATTAAAAATCCTAAAGGGTCAACTAACCAAAGAGGGAGTTAGAACATACCATCTCCTATCACTCCAGCGCCTGAGATACCATATGAGCCTCGTGCTTCTTTTCCTGAAAGACTCAAAGAGCACTCTTATTTTGGGAAATAATGAGAGAAGATAAAAGACATGATAAAGGTCTTTAAACAAGTTAAAATAAATCTTCCTCTCCTTGATGCTATACAGCAGATTCCCCCATATGCCAAGTTTCTGAAGGACTTATGCACACAAAAGAGAAGAACTAAGATTCATACTCTCAAGAAAGTCCACCTCACCAAGCAAGTAAGCTCTATATTTCAGCACCACATAACCCCTAAGTTTAAGGACCCTGGGTCTCCGACTATCTCTTGTCTCTTAGGAGACCATAAAATTGAAAGAGCTCTCCTTGACTTAGGAGCAAGTGTGAACTTGCTTCCTTACTCGGTGTATCAGAAAGTAGGCTTAGGAGAGATTAAGCCCACGACGGTTGTCTTGCAATTAGCAGATAGATCTATAAAGAAACCGCATGGCATCGCTGAAGATGTAATCATACAAGTGGACAAGTTCTACTTTCCAGTAGACTTTATAGTTCTTGATACAGAACCTGTCCACATTCCCGATTAACACATTCCTATTATCCTTGGACGTCCATTTTGGCTACAGCGAATGCTTGCATTAACTGTAGGACCGGGGTGATGGAATTATCTTTTGGGAATATGAAGTTAAATCTGAACATCTTCAACGCATTCCAGCATCCACCAGATGCTCGTGAGTGTTTCCTCCTAGAAATTAAAGAAAAATCATCAGAGGAAACACATCACCATTCTAGTTTCCCTCCCATTCCATCCTATAGACCACCACAACTTGAGCTTAAAAAACTGCCAGATGAGCTCGAGTATGCCTTTTTAGGATCATCAGTTACTGTCCCGGTTCCTATTGCATCTGATTTGCAAGAAGATCGGGAAAATAGAAAATTAAACAGAATAAATAAATATAAAAAGGCAATGGGGTAGAGTTTGGCAAATTTGAAGGGAATTGATTGAGTAGACCCACTCACGTCGAGCTAAATACGTTAAACATAGCGCTAAATGGGAAGCAACCCATCAGTAGATAGTTTAAAAATAGTTTAGAATTGAGTTTAGGAACTGTACACAGGCACTCGAACACCCATTTGGTGCTCGAACGCCTGGCGCTCGAACGCTTTACTGTGTACACGTGACCTAGAGTTTTTCTATTTATGTAGTGTTTAGGTTTAGAGAAACCATTCGATTTCTCTAAGTTAAGGAGCTCTCAAGACCCCAAGGTACCCCTCTTTTCTTCTTCTTAGGCCCTAATTTTTTCTTGGATTGTGCATGATTTGTTATTCTCCTCTAGATATAGGTTATTTTGTGTTTGAAAACTTAGATCTTGCATTCGGGCTAGATAGCGCCAGCAATCGAACTGTGTTCGAACGCCTTTTGCAGCGATCGAACGCCCCTTTCTACCCAGACCTACTTTATTAGGGCGTTAGATCTATATCAGTTGTGTTTTCCTTAGACGTTCGAATGCCCTTTTTCAACGATTGAATGACGCTCGAACGCCGCTTAGGGCGATCGAACGCCCTATGCAGACAACCAATTTTTGTGGTTCTATAAGGTATACCTCTTGAGTTTTTTTATATATATATATCATGGCGTCTATCCGTAGTGAGTATCTGAATGACATGTAGAGCCAACCCCTGAACTTTGAGACCAACTTTGATATAGATGGTGTGTTTAGGCATCATCAGGATATGAGAGGGGTTGTTAGGGATCTTAGACGCTGTGGTCTATCTTCATTATTTGTACCTGTTAGAACAGTGGCTCATCAACATTTTGTGTGATTATTCTACCGGAACATGACACAAAATGCTAACGATGTCCTTTGTTCAGAGATTGACGGAGTTAGTATAGAGATTACTGAGGAGGATATAGCCATAGTTTTAGGTTTCCCTCTTGCTAGTCCTACTAGGAGAGATGGTACGCCTCGTTATCCACCCCTCCTAGCTGGTCTATCTGTTCAAACCATGGTTGATGATATGTGTGAGGGGCCTTATGCTGATAGCAAACGCAACTGCACTTCCCGAACCTTACTACCACCACACCTATGGTTCATTGATTCAGTCTTGCAGCGTAATGTGTGCCCCATCGGCCACAAGACGCAGAGGCGTGGTGGTTATTTGTGTGCCCTCTACGCATTTTTTCATGGTTATTGGTTTGATATCCCGAGTCTTATCTGGCAGCAAATGGTGACTGTCTGGGAACGGTTAGTATTGACGGTTCTTCGAAACCCAGATCATTTACCACTTCCTTTCCCATTCCTAGTTACTGAGCTACTGCTTTTTAAAGGAGTAGAGATTTTAAAGAGAGACTTTAGTTTGGATAGATGCCAGTACTTTAGTTTACCAGAGTGGCACCACAGTGTCTCCCACATGCGACAATTACCCCATGTCATAGCAGCATATGATGCTAGAGATAAAGCGCCAGAGGAGCAGATATCACCAGAGGTAGAGCCAGAGCAGCAAGCCCCACATACAGAAGCTGGACCTTCTTATACTGCACATGAGGCTGGCCCATCAGGGATACACCCAGGTCCAAATCCCGAGCACATGGACTACACTTACGGACATGACGCGAGGCAGGTGTCATATGATGACTACAGAGATTTGATCGATAGAGTCGACTACTTTCAGACTCTCGTGTCCGCTTTACAGGATGAGCTACGAGACATCCGAGAGGATGTATCTGGGATGAGGAGCGAGCTTAGAGAGGACAAAGCTCTACATAGACAGTCCATAGATCTACAGAGACAAACACTGGAGGCATATAGGCAGACACAGCAGATGCTCCAACAGTTCTATGATCAGAGATTTTTCAGCTCTGGACCACCACCACCACCACCATCTTTAGATTGATCATTCCATCAGGTCGTATCTTTCTTTTTATCACTTCTAGTTATTTTTTGTTTATGCTTTACATTGGGGACAATGTAAAGCTTAGGTTTGGGGGCGTGAAAAGAAAGATACAGGTGATTTATTTATTGCATATCTTTTTGCATCTTTTTGAGATACTTTTTGCCATATTTGTCATCTTTTTGAAAATTTTTGAATTTTGTTGAGATTATGATTTTAGGAATAGCTTTTTAATTAGATAATTGTATTTAAATCATTAGGAATTAATTCTAAAGACACATATGTATCTAGAGTTAATTTAATCCTATCTTGTGAGAACACCCTATTTTAGCTTTGCATGAGTACACTTGCACTAGATATTGATTATGGGTATATGTAAAGTGATTTTTAGTGACTTTATATACTTAAGTTTTTAAGTTCAAAATTTTAAACTGCTTTTGCCCTTGTGAATAGTAGTATTATCTCTAAATATTGAAAGAAGAAAAAAAAGAATAAAAAACTGGTTATGTTTTTATTTTACTAAGTAACCGGGAGCTTTTGCCTCATAAAGCAAGTGGTGTTCGCGTAAAAAGGAGAAAGATTGATATTAGTTAAGTATTTAGCCTAAACTGAGTAACCGGGCCTTTTTGCCTTATAAAGCAGTCAGGTTCGCATAAAAAGGTGAAGGTCAATTAAAAAAAGGAAAAGGAAAAGAAAAGAAAGAGAATAAAGAGATAAAATAAAATAAAAATAAGGGGCAATTAAAGTTTTATTTTGAGACTTTATTAATCTTTGTATATTTAGTTGCTTAACATTCTTTCCTGATTAGTATTTCACTATCACTTGCATGATTAGATAGATTGCTGGAGTATGGGTGTTTAAACTAGATGGATTTGATTGATTATAGGTTCATTGTGGAGTCATTAGGATAGTCTCTTTTGATTTAGATATTAATTATTAAGTAAAAGTGTTCTTCCTTTAGTTTTTAAGTTCAATAAATTCATAAATTTTCACACTTTTATGATATGGCATGAGTATGATGGATTATTAGGATGCATTAATTTAATCTTTTCTTTGCTTGTGGACTAGCAAAGTGTAGGTTTGGGGGTGTGATAAGCTGATCAGACAAATCAGATTGAAGCCTTTTAACTTTTACACGTGGTCCTCCGAGAATCTCAAAAGTAACTACTCTACTGTAACAGTCCAATATCACATGATAGGCTATCAACCAATCCATACCCAATATGACATCGTACTGCTTCATATTTAGAATGATCAAATCAATAGGAGTTTCCACTCCTTCTATTGATATAGCACATGCAGGACACACCTCATTCAATATTGAGGAACCACCAAGTGGATTCTCAATAAGTACATTGTCATGCAAGGCTCGATAATGCAAATTCATCACACGAGCAAAAACAAGTGATACAAATGAATGGGAAGCATCAGTATCAAACAAATATATGCATACGTAGAGAAAAGTGGAAGAATACCTTCCATAACTCCTCTTGACATCCTCGTAGCTCTCTCATCTTCCTATCTCACTCTGGATGGTGCAGCTATAGCCTGAAGTTTACCAGTCTGCGGCTGATAAGATCTTTGTGATGTTTGCTGTCTCTGCTGAGGTAACTGATGAGATGGCATATCAGAGCCATAACCAGTAGGTCTATATTGTTGTTGAAACTGAGGTACTAGTCGATACGAAGATGTCTGGAATCTACCCTGAGGCTGTGAATAATGTGGTTGAGGAATCGGTGATGAAGCTATACTAGGCTGATACTGCCTAGCCTGTTGTGAAGTGTCCCTTGGAGGTACACGACAATCTCTCTTAAAATGCTCCATTATGCCACAACTATGACATCTGATGCCTCTAACAAAACCAATTTGTAGTAAAAACTGTTATGAGTCCAGTATTCGTGTTCTTTCCTCTATCTTCCTCTTTCCTTCCTTCTAACTCTCCCCAGAAAATACAGCTTTCTTTCCTTTATCTTTTTGATCCTTCTTCTGCTGATCTCTCACCTTCTAATACTCCAGATTATTCTTCTCTTGTCTTCTGTCCGTGTCTACTACATCATTGTATGATGAGTATTCCCTCACAGCCATCCTTCCTCAAATATTCTCCATCAAACCTTGTTCAAATAGAAGGATCTTCGTATCTTCAGTATCCACAGAGTGTGAAGCAAACTGTGATAGTTCTGTGAATTTTGCTTCATACTCTGACACTGTCATATCACCCTGCTGCAAACATAGAAATTCAATCTTCTTCTGCTTTCTTACACTTTTTGGAAAATATTTATCCAAAAAGAGTGTCTTAAACACATCCCAGGCTATCACTTCCTCCCCTAGGGCCACTACTGACTTCCACCACCTTCTAGCTTCCCCATCAAACATGAAGACAGCCAATCTGGTCTTCTCCTGGCTAGTACATCCCAAAACCTCAAAAACATGCTCAAGATGATCTATCCACTCTTGAGCTTCAATAGGTTCAAGTGTTCCCTTGAATGTTTACGAACCCAACTTCTTAAAATTCTTCAAGATCTTCATAAAAGAATTCTCAGTCGGTCTCACTACCTCCACTAAATTTTCCATTATATTGTACATATGCCTCATTGCAGGGTCTCTCAGATCTGGGTCAGTACTAGACTCATCGAGTGATGCTCTGGTTCTTCTTCGTCCCGCCATACTGAAATTTCATAGTACAGGGGATAAGAATATAACACAAAGATGTCACTTAGCCACCACACACATCACAATAACACAAATAATCCATCACTCATTTCAATACATCATACGACTCTTATGTCTACTACTCTCTTCATCTATCCTCAAACAAATTTTTGCTCTTAAGCTCTTATACAACTTTTTCACGACCCGAATCCCTAGAGTATGACACGTGTACACACACGTGCATAGTCTAGTATTCTAAGCCATGATTCTCACCCTCGATTAATAATCCAATTACCATAAAAAATTCATGAGGGTGGTACAACCATAAATAAATAATAAATGAGCAAAACGTACTCATTTAACTACAGTGGAAATAACTTTATGTCATAAACCTGAATATATGTACAGATATGTAAAAGCATCAATCAAAAAGATGCTCAAAACCCCATTTGTTACTGAAGTTCAACATACAATACTATCCCCAAAATGTATACTAGACCCATACAAAGGGTCAAACTCTCACATCAAGCACTATGCAAGGTCTTGACGCTTTGTGTTATGACCTTCATCATCATACTCTCCCTCAGGAGTCTCATCTGGATGATCCAAAGTACCTGAAATGTTTATCCCACAAAGGCCCGAGCTACACGGCTCAGCAAGTATATAGCACAAAACTAAAAGAACAATCAGATTTTCATATAGTCATGCATGTACTGCCATGATTTATGCAAGGTATATCAATTACAATAATTACATACTATGACATGAACAGTATAATAAGACCAATCACAATGGTCTGCCAATCACATGAATGCGGGAGTGTATGACTTGATCATATTATGATATAGACTGCAACGCCAGACCCAGCTAAGCATCCAATACGTAGATACTTACTGATTCCGTCTGTACACCACGGTTTTAAGGGACTTTCAACCCTTAGGAATTCAAGTCTCGCCTTTATTTTTGTCTGAGAAGTAGAGGGAGACCAACATGTCTACAGGCCTCATTATGTCCAAGGGGGACACCTATACGTCACAGGCCCTCCGTTGCAATTTCCATTCATAATATATCAAGTTATTCATCATTTATACATCATTTATATATCGTACAAGATCCTAGGCTGTTGGGGTAGCTAATCCCCCACCCTTAGTTCTTTCTGAACTAATACATAACTAGTCCCTTCTCGCTGAACGCCATATATATTTCATATCATATCTTTCTTTCTTTGAGATTCTTTCAATCTCAATATTCATTTTCATCCTCCTCTCATCACTATACTGGCATGGAGGAGTAAAGTTAGTCTTAGTCCTCATAAGGACCTCATGCATGCATGGCCTTTAATGCATGAATCAAAACCACATACAACTATATGTATGAATCATAATCATGTTTCTGAACAACTTTAAGATAAAACACATCTTAAATGTTCACATTTATTATATCCAACTCACAAATGGATAATATAATACCTTTTCTAATTTCACAATTACCATAACACAAATGGTTATTTCACATTTTTCCTTAGGCTAAAATACCTCTCTTAACATAGAAGAGCACATAGACTTAAAGCCCCCAAATTCTCAAAATAAACAAACAACAGCAGTACATAAGGGGATCACCCATTTGGGCGCCCGATCTCACGTTCGATCGTGATCGCCCATTCCAGTGTAATTATAGGGCACTCGATTGCACGATTGGGTGCTCGATCGCCCAACAAAGAAAAGCAAAAACGTAAAAAAAAAAACAAAAAAAAAAAAAACTCAGATGTTTTCTGAGTTAGGAAACAAATCAAACAACATACATATACATAATTTCACATACTAAAATCATTCCTTTCAACAAACGTGATCATACAAAAAAAAATTTATGTTATCTATCATCCCATAACCACAATTCCTATGATAATCTTCAATTCATTCAGCAAATTCCCTGAATTTGTTTTTCATGCATTAAACTTATGCAAGATCCATAAAAGCATTACTATTCAATACAAACAAATCAAATCTCACCTTTTCCTCATATCTGAGGTTTTGAACATATAAATTATCACACGAACAATCCAACCATACAAAATCTCTAAAAACATTTTTAGAATTGTACACATATACTTACCGTTTTTATAGAAATTCACAACAAAACTTCAAAACTCTGACTTTATTCTTCTTCTACTTTGATTATTCTTCTCCTTTGATTCTTCTCTTTTCTCAGGTCTTTGTTAACCAACCTAAGAAAAGAGAGTTTAGTATAAATATAATTTTAGCCTTTTACTAAGGCGCTACCAGGTAGTACCCAGTTCAGGTATTGCCGGGTCACTAATTAGGCCCAAATCAATAAATTTAAGCACTAATCCATACAATTAAGCCATTTCTTTATTTTTCTAACTCAATTAAATAATAATTATAGAAATCTGAAATTCTGAGGTATTACAAGCTTTCAATCTCCAATTAATGGCTGAGTTTAAATAGGAACTAGAAACACTCTAACTAGAAAGAATTCAAATAATGAAGAAAATAGTAACTAATCAACTAAGAATAGGAGACTAAGTCAAAGTTAAGGAATTAGTAAGTATTCTCTCCAAACTATAATAGTAATAAAGCTAGAATTCTATAACAGAAATAGAAATAAATCAACTTAGAAAGAAACCAATAATGGATGGCAAACTGATCTAACGGCTGAGTTTCAAACTAAATAATCTAACGGTAGAAATTAGAGTTCCCATAGTTTATAATTCTAGAGGTCCTAAGTGCCTATATAAACACAAGGCCTTGGGAGGTTGATTCATCACTTAGAGAAGAAGATGAAGAAGAAGAGCAAGAGGTGTATTTCTCTACACCAATCATCAAATCAAGGTAAGTATTCACGTATAGATTTATTTATGTTTTAATAGGAGTACAAGGTTACTTTCATTGAGTATGAAGTATTTTAATGGTTTTAACTTGTTTTCCAAGTTTTGATACTAGGATATGGTAAGTTTGAATTTAGTTATAATTTGAAACGTTTATTTATTGGGTTTTGCGTGGAATTCAAAGTTAGGAAGGGTTAATAAATAAAGTTTTGTGTTTAAAGTTCAAAAGGATACAAAATCAGGCACTTTAGTGCAAACCATAAGGTTTGGCGACCTCCTCGGCTCGTCAAACATTCCACCAAACACCTCTAGGAAGCCTCAGAGACCTCCTCGGCTTGCCGAAACCCCACCGAGCCCCATAGTCAAAATTTCAATTCCCTGGAAATGCCACCGAAACTAGACTCGGTTGACCGAAAAGGCCACCAAGCCAAAGGCAGAGACCCTCGACAAACTAAGAAGGAAACCCTAGGTGGACCGAAAATTTTCAAAGTGCTCCGATTGCTATGAAAGTTGACATAGATATTTATTTTGACCTAATTAGACTGATTTTGATGTTAGTTTTGCTACATTATGATTATTTCCTATAGTTACTTCTTTATGGACCCAATTGCTATTTTTGATGAACTGTTGATATTTTGACTTGAACTCATATTGCTTATATACTCAATTGTTTGATTATATTACACGTTCTCCAAATTTGATTCTTGTCTTACAAGGATGTCTCTACTTATTTGTGAGGGAGATTGTGGAGTTCAGTGTCTGAGCGGGCATATCCTTGTGGGCGGGCCAAAGAGTTGGCTGGAAGACTACAAATGCTGGCATGCTACGAGAATCCAGGCATACTACAAGAATGTTGACAAGTTGACCTGGCCCACAAGGCTTTCCAAATTGGTAGTGGATGAGCTCAAATTCGTATTGACTAAGATTAAGATCATATGTGAAACCTACAGTAAACGAATACTAAACAACTTGCATTGCATATTAGATTTGTTTGTTAGATCACATGTGGTGATTATACTTGTTAGGTGCACAGCATGCATTAATAATTGAGTCAACCTCATGTATTGCATATTACATCATATTGCATCATTATTCATATCACATTATTATTAGCATACTCATCACATATTTATTGCATACAGATCACTCAATCACATATTTATTCCATATTAATCACACATTATATATTTATTGCATATGGATCACACATTATATATTCATTGCATATTGATCACACATCACATGTTTCACTTGTTTATTTATTTATATGGATTACCATTGAAGAGTGGCATTGTCTCTACTTCAATCATAAATTTTGTTAAGACTTGTTTACTTACAAAGCTAGTGTTGCTTATGCTTTCGAGCACAACATATTTCAGGACCTATAGATGATGGACATAAGGACCATGAAGATCAAGATGGAGATCAAGAATGCTTTGAAGATATGAGTCATTATTTGGGTTCTATTTGATGCTTTTAGTAGAACTTGTAGTAGGATTTATTTGTTATAATTCAATACTTATTAGGTTTGATTTTAGTAGTTAATAGGGACTGATTTGAAGCATGAGACTAGTATTATTTTATTTTCGTTGTTCTTGTTTGTAGGTTGTTTTGTGATGGATATTATCTTAATAATGTTACTTTTCTATAACCCTATCTTATATAATATCCCACTTAATTCAATGATTTTGGTTATGTATTGCTATCCACTCTCATGAGAATATGGGGTGAGAGTTACAGCTTAAACTTGGGGACTCCATTGAGATTCTAGGTTTGGGATGTTGCATATCATGCAATCACAATTGGAGGGCATTCACTTTAATACAGTTGAATACTACTCTCTTAAGTCCCACGTGTACATCACGATTTTGTAGGATTTTCAACCTACCTAGGCTCAATTCCCATAGCTGTTTTCAATTACTTTGGGAGTGTCCCCAAGGGAGCATCCATCACAGTTCAAGGATTTACACCGAAGGAGTTCCTGAGGGAGCCGTCCTTGTAAACAACGAAGATAATGATAACAAATTGGCTACATGGGCCTCAATTCCCCAAACCAATCCATCCTATCAACATAATCAAGAATCTCAATCCGTCGCTGCCCGGTTTACCGGACGAGCCATCAAACGAATCAGTAGGATTTTCAGTGATAATATTCTTCAAAAGCTACCCATGCACCCATACAGACAAATAATCCTTGAAACATCATCACAAGTACTCTTTCTAACAAATAGTCGGACCTCCGGTGATAACACCCTTCGAAATCTATCCGTGCGCCCATACGCGAATAATCCTTAGGAAACCATCACGAGAATCCTTTTCAATGTATACATGCACAATCAACCACAGTCATATTCCTCATGCACAATCAATCACAATCATTCATGCACTATATATCACACAATATCAACAAGTTCAATCATATCATTCAATGTCCCAATTCGTGTCACAATCATCATATTATTCATGCACAACTTATCATTTCTTAACAAGGTTCAATCATGTTATTCAATGTCTAAATCCATAACACAATAATCATATTAGGTGTGGGGTCCGAACCCCAAGTCCAATGGTCCAACCCCTAAGTCAATTGGTCCAACCCTAAAGCCATGTCCACAAAAAAAAAAAAACATGTGTGTTCATCAGTAGGGTCACCAATGTACCGGTGCCTACCGGTGGGCAAAACATAACAAAAACTGGTCTATGTCGGTAGGCTCACCGATGTACCGGTGTCTACTGATGGGGCCATCTGTGTTTTGGTGTGCCCTGTCGACAGCTCCATCGGTGTACCGGTGGGTGTCGATGTGTAATGGCCTGATCCGCTAATTAATTATTTAATCTTGCTTTATACTCTTTCACTTGCATCACTAGCAAGTTGATTTAACATCGGGTGAATATCAAACCATGTGATGCATTTCCTAAATTTTTATGGTCCTTGTGAGTAGTATGATAGCATAGCCTAGTCTCTTTGAGCTAATGGCATTATGGTAAATATCTAGGTTAGTTGGAAATGGAGGGTTGAGATTTGGTAGTTGGAGATTAAGGGAGGAGATTTGTGCTCCAAAAAGTGTAATGAGGGGTTGACAAGTGTCAAGGAGAGAGTGTGGCTTGTGTGAGAAGCCAATGGCAGACTTATAAATAAGACTTGTAGTGAGGTGAGTGTGGGAGTGGGTAGTTAGGACCAATGGCTAGGATGGGAAGGAGAAAAGTGAGAGGGCTTGGATGGGTGACATGTGGCAAGAGAGAGAGAGAGAGAGAGAGAGAGAGAGAGAGAGACTTTCTCTCTTTGGGAAGCTTGTGAGACAAGCTTCATGGTTTTGGGATTTTGGCTTGAAGAGAAAGAGTGAGGAAGAAAGAAGAAAGAAAGAAAGAAGAGGAATACTTGGATTTTCTTGAGCTTTGGACAAAGGTAAGTATGGATTTCATATTTTATTTGGTTTTCTTCCCATTTTCTAAGGAATCCAAAGGATAAATAGTGGATTGAATGTGTTTTTAGTTAGATATTTTAATTTGAATGTTTTGTAGAACATGTGATATGTTTTGGCTTGAGATTGACATATATTGAAAGTTTATGTGGGAGAAAAGAAATGGACTTGAAAACCCTCACAAAAACCCTTCACATGCTGCACTTTTCGCGACGGGCGGCGACCCTTTGGTGCGCCGAAAGACTTGCCGAAATGGTTTCTGGGTGCTGGGTGCAACTTCGGTGCTCTAAAGTGTCTGCCGAACTTGATCAACCTACCGAACTCATCTTCGATGCACTGAAAGGCCGGCGAAGTTACCATATAATACCAATATTCTGTCAAGTCCGCCGAATGTCAAGTGGGGTAGCCGAAAGGCTGTCGAACACACCTTCGGCGCACCTTCGGTACGCCGAATCACCTAGCCGAAGAACACAATCCCTGGAAAGTACACCGAACCACAGGTGAGTTCGCCGAAAGAGCCCGCCGAACCTATTTCGGTGCACCGAAGTAGGGTATAGGCCAGCCGAAGACCCCACCGAAGCTCAGTTACATTTTCTATTGGATTATTGCTATATAGATGATTGTTACTAATTGTATTGCTTGAATTAAATCTTAATGAGCATGATCTCAATTATGTCAAAATGCGAATGTACTTTAGTGGATTTCATTTATATCATGATCTGGATGTAATACACTTAAATGTCACATGTCGAGAACTTATGATGATTCACACCAGAACAATGAGAAGCATGGTATATGAGACATGCATGATGAATGTATGTATATGATAGTTTGCACTTCTCCACGTGTGATACACTACCTTGTATGCTTAGTTAATGTGCGCGCTCTCTACACGCATAAACTCTAGGCCTAAGGGTCGAAGAGGTTGACCTTGTAGTCCGAGACTTTATGGGTGAGTCTCATGGACTTGAAAGAGTGGGATGTGACTCCACATCTAGTGAGGAGACCGGTAGGATGAGTCAAGGGAGTAGATAACCCGACACTCTTCCTAGCCAAGAGGCATAGGCCCAAATGAATCAAGATGGAGTGAACTCAGGTTGCTGGGTCAATCTTCTAATGAGGGCCTCTATAGTCTAGTCAGGTGATCTAGTTCCTGGGGTGAATTCAGGTTGTTGGGTCAATCCCTGTGGGTGAACTCAGGTGGTTGGGTCGCCCTACCACGGGTCAGAAAATGAAGATGGGGTGAACTCAGGTTGCTGGGTCGATCCCGAGGTGAAATCAGGTTGCTGGGTCAATCCCCGAATAGAGGTGGAAACAGGGTGGAACTGGTCTCACTGACAGCCTATTAGAGTATGCATATTGCACAACATGTAGTTGTATGTTAAGTCACCTTGGTGATGATTTTGGTTGAACTCATGCATTGCATCACAATAAATACTTTACCTCATGTATTGCACATTTAGATTCCTTTTCATCATATGTGATGACTAGATCTTGAGATGTTAAACCTATAAAATCTCATATCCAAATCTTACTAAGCAAGTTATCTTACGCCTTAGTGCGAAACATTTCAGGTGAGATAGAGCAACCGATTACTATGGAGCCGGAACCAATGGAGGAGGACCCGTACGCTGAGGAAGACTTCTACTATTCATCCCTGTGATCGTTGTAGTTTTGTTGATGTATGTTGCTATTCATTTTGAAAAAAAAAATAGGTAAAGTTGTAAACGGGAAACCTTATATTTTTGTTCATGATCAAGCCTTTTCGACATTTGATCCATATATATATATATAATGTGATTTCTAACTTAGAACTTGTTTAGTTCCTTTCCGATGTTAACCTTTGTATTTATATAAGTATTTTGTATTCATTTAATATTTTGAAGATGCGAATGCTTATGTTGGCCACCGCTTTCCTTCGTGGAAGTGAAGGTCATGACGCCAGACACCCTCTGGATCGAGATGATCTATCGGGTTTGGGTCATGACAAAGTGGTATCAAAGCATAGTTCTTTGTTTTAAATCAGGTTTTCTCGAGTTTTTAAAGTTTTTGGTTGAAGGATACTTTGGAACTTTTTGAATGATGCTTGTTAAAAACTCATGGTCCAAGCCTCTTACTTACAAGAACCTTGGATACGTGCCCTCTTTTGCAGAAATCTACAGTACTATTACTTCTATGGAGGGTCGTCGGGGTCGTCATGCACGCGGGCCTCGTGATGAGGGAGGTCACAAGAGAAGGAGAGATCGGCGTACTAATGAAAAACCATTGGCCGAGCATCCGGGTCTCGCAGGGGTGTATCAAGCCCTTGGAGACATTGCTTGGATGATGCAGAGGCAGTAGAGACAAATACAAGCCTCGGCACAGAGAAATGCCTCCGGATTAGAAAGCTTCAAAAAGCTAGGGCTCAGAACGTTTCAGAGAGCCGTGAATCCACTCGAAGCCCAACCCTGAATCAATTCACTTGAGCGTATCATTGAAGCCATGTCAGAAGATGATGCTGACAAGGTCAAATATGTAGTGTTTATGCTAGAGGGAGAGGCCCGTAGGTGGTGGAAGTCCACCTATGCAGGAACAACTGAAAGAACGGCTATCACTACTTGGGCGAAGTTTATAGAAGTATGTTTCAATGAGTACTTCCCCAAGTCAATTCGAAAGAGAGGAGATGGAATTTATGAAGTTGGAACAAGGCACAATGACTGTAATGGAGTATGCGGCCAAATTCACCAAACTATCACAGTTCGCTTTATATGCCATGAGTGATGAAGAGAAGAAGGCCTACCAATTTGAGTTCAGTCTTTGGCCTAACATCTGTAGTAGGCTGGTGGCAAGAGACTTCATAGAGTACCAGCAAGTAGTAGATTGTGCCAGGAGAGTGGAGAAAGACATCATGGAATTCAGAAAGGTATCAGACCAAGGAAGTATAAGGGATGGCACAAGGTCGAGCAGTTCAAGAGGCGTCACAATTGAAGCACAGAAAAGACAGAGGACTCTAGAGCCCTCTACATCTAGGGGCCCTTCGAGTGTGCCCTTTGGGGCAAGATGCAACAACTGTGGAAGACGGGGCAATTTTGCAAGTGTAGTGAGCTGAACTCTTTAAATTAAATTCTTCCTTTTATTTATATTTTTTTAATTGTTTATTTATTATAGATCATTATTTAGGTATTTAATGTGCTTAAGGGTATGCAAATATTGTAAGTTCTAGTGTAGGGGTTTTAGTGTAAATATTTTATTAATGGGGGAAAAAGGTGTTATTATATGGATAAGTCCAATTGTTTTTCAAGTCGTATTGGATGGGAAGAAGGAGAGAATCTATGATTCTCATTCTCTCCTATTTCAACCTAAGAGGCTATCCGAGAGAAGAGTATTTTGTTCTGAGATTAAAGAGAGAGTTTTAGATCTGAGACTTTGAGTTGCATTGCAGAGAAGAAGGAAGAAGAAGAAGAAAGGATTCCGGTTAGTCTTGCACATTGAATCAGGTAAGTACATCCTCTGAATTCTCTTTGTCTTATAATTACAATTATTAGTTTTGCTTCATCTGTTGAATAAGAATGAATTAAATCTCTGTATATGCTCGACCATATAATAATTTTATTTCTACATATATATA
>JAUPMG010040869.1:0-14262 GCA_031762675.1 Pachysandra terminalis | reverse complement strand
GTTGATGGGAGTGAAGAAGAACCCAACTCATAGACCACATGGTGATCACATCGCTACATAAGCAAGTTAATCTAGAATGCCATTATAGTTTACTAGCAGTCAGCCCGTGCGATGCACAGGCAAAAAGTGTAAAGTGAGCAAATCACCCATATGCCAAACACTTTGTTATAACTTATCAACATTTACGTGAACTTGAGTGTGTTTTACACTCAAAACTGATTGCCCTATTACAACCTCCCATTATATGTTCTTCCTCATAATTTTCATAAAAAACTATCATTATATTCGAACATCAAGGATTGTAAATATAGTAATAATCGTAAAAATTGTAGCACCTTTCATCACAAAGAGATAAAAAAAAAAAAATTCAAGCATTTATAGCTGAATCATTAAGACTCAAAACTGAAAATAACAGTTTCGAAAAATATTCATTTTATTTTAAAAAATAAATATGATCTAAAAAAAGGAAATGTAGATATATGAGTTTCAGGAAAAAATAAATATAACAAAGGCCATATCCTTCTAAGAACCATCAAAGCAACAGACAAAATAGAATATAGATATAGTTACATGAGAAAATGTATATATATAAATTAAATCTCAAGCAAAGGAGAATCCACGGAAATATAGATATTGTAATCTCAATCACAATACATTAAGAAAAAAGAAAATATAAATTATCAATATAACAAATAACCATCATTCAATTGATCATTAGTTAAGCACAAAGAAGTTAGTGGTAAATCAGAGTGAATATATAATACTATGTCAATGAAATGAGACAAATCAAGATATTATTATGTGAGGTTTGGAATGAAAATAAACCAACCTTATCAAATAAATGTTATGCAATTTGTTCTTAATAAGTAAGCCCAATCAGTGTTACCTACTAAGATTCAAGTTAGGTTTTAGAAAACCTGAATCTGATTTGCATCTCATTGCTCTATTTTTGTATATCAAAAAGAGTTGAGCTTTTTTTCTCATGCCTAATATATCATAGATTTTCAAAAGCCACACACACACACACATGCAACAATAGAACATGAAACTAAGAGAGTGTGACCTAAGTGCTGAGAGAGAAAAATGGAGAGAGAGATTAATGGGTAAAGTGAAGAATGACTTTTGAAAATCCGAAAAAATAGGGAACCCTTCTCTTAAATCGATAAAAAATTATAATAGGGAACCTTCGGAAAAATAAAGATTTATTAAAAAGATGTGTCTGGTCCCTTGCCGATCTTTTTTGCGATCATGTTCACTAATTAAAATTTAAAGTTTTCTAATATAAAAGATATTAAATGTTTTGTAATGACCAAACATTTGATGCGCCTGATATGGGACCACCCTTGTATTTGTACACAATAGAACATAAACCAATGAACACATACGGTCTGATTCTAGGTATATAAATACCCAATTACTTATTGTTAAAATGTTTATGGGATCAAAAGCATCTCAGAAGTCTTCAAGGTCAATCTATAATGTTCTTCTTCAAATAAAGATCTAGGATTTGTTGCAAACATTTGGAAAAACCTTAAGCTGTAGTTAGAGAGTACAAATACATTGTTTATACACGAAGGAAAAAAAAAGAGATAGATAAAAGACAATCTAGACTTTTCTCTTTAATTAACAATAATAGATGAATTTAAACGTTAAAAAAAATTAAAATAATCAGAATTGTAAGATACCGCCAAGTCCTCGTAATGAAGAAAGATGAATGCAAATGAATCTAAAGTTTAAAAAAAAATTATAAGAAATCGCTACATCCGCGATTATCTAAAGCAAGAGAGGAAGAGAGAGAAGTGGGCTTAATTAAAAAAAAAGGTTAATTCCACTTACACCTCACATTTTTTAAAACTATAGATACATCCCCCATATTTTTGATATTTCACGTATACCCCTTGAGGTTTTGTACTAAATTCAAGAGGCCACCCTCCATTAACTTTCCATGTTATCACCTAACCAAAATTGCTGATGTAGTTCAACTTTTTTTTTAATTTATGGACTATATTATCCTTGAACTAAAGATAGATACATAAAAGGACATTTATACCTTGTATTAAAGGTATAAATATTTCTTTCTTAGCCCTTACTAATGTTAGCCTTTCACTCTTCTTATACATAAGCTTTTATGTATATGTAACTTACTAAATCTCATCTTAGCACTATGCTTATCAGAACAGTCATGGGAACTTGAAAATGAGAAAAAAAAATCCCCAATACCTATTTGATAGGATTTTAATCATATTTTTTATTACTTTTTTAGTACTAATGGGAGGTAAAATTTCCCAAAGGTAAAAATGATAGAAGGACATTTGTGTTTATAAAAATTAATTTTCTCTCACTTAAATTTAGTTTTAAAGCAGGGTGAAAAAGGTAAATTAATGTGCCCTATTAACGTCTATAACAAATTTCTCAAAGGTTAAAACGATAGAAGGGCAATTTTATCTTATAAAAAAAATATTTTTTTGCCTTTTAAATATAAAAAGGTAAATTAACGTACTATGTTAACGCCATTCACCTAACGTCACTGATGGGGGTAGGGGTAAACTCGGTTAGGTTTGGTACGGGTTGACATCAACTTAGGACCAAACCGACATTGGTGAAGGTTAGTTTGAAACCAAATCGAACCGAGTTGAGAACCAAAAGTCCCAACCTGAAAAAACGAACTTAACTGAAATGAAAAACCCTTAACCCAAACCAATCCAACCTAGATTACAGTTTTAATTCGGTTTGGGTCGGGTTAATACAACATTTTTTAGAATTATATTATATAAATAAAATATCATAGATATAATATATAATATATCATATATAATACACATACACATACACACTCACACACACACACATATATATATATATATGTGTGTGTGTGTGTGTGTGTGTGTGTGTGTATAAAGAGAGAGAGAGACTATAATTCAGTTTTAATCGGTTCGGTCTGGTTTAGATTATATACATTAGGCTTGATTTTTAGTTTGGTTCGATTTAACTAAAGCTTCAACCCAAAGCGATCTAATTCAATTTTATAATTTTAAAACCAAAACCAAACCAAATATCTAGAAACCCCTCAAACCGAATGGTTTGGTTTTAAGTTTAATTGACCCAAATTGCACCTGTTAGCTTAGTGTAAGTGGAAGATAAAAAAATATAAGAGTGTGAGTGAAATTAGCCTTAAAATTGAAAGAAGACAAATAGTAAATGATAGAAAAAAAAACAATTGAAAAGAGAGAAGAGTTAATATGCATTTAATGCAAGTCAACAACTAATAAAAAGATTTTTTAAAGCTTTAAAAAAACTAAAAATACTCAAAAATATAGCAAACCGCCACGTCACTGTTTTGCTACAGTGATAGAACGGTTTTGCTATTATATATTATTTATAGTTGATCCTTGCATCGAGTTTTCATTGGCAAGTACAAGTTGTTCAAAGACAATTGGTTGGAAGAAGTAATTAGTTTGCGATTAGCACGATTGGTGAAAGCAAATGGTTAGATATTACTGCATGGTCATGTTATAGGCAAGGACTAATGAGCTTTCTTAGGCTATGTTTAAAAGAGTTTTACTTGTGAATACTTTGATTTTATGGACTTCAAGTAAAAGTAATATTATATTAATATCATTCACTATATCTGTTTTACGCGCTTTCAAATAACCCTGCTTATCTTATACCCATTCCTTCTTCCAAAAACAACGATAATGAACCAAAGCAAAAAATTAGATCAAGTTAAAGGTACATCACTGCTAGTAAATATTCAAAACATGTCTTAATGAAGAAAATAATCATTATATATAGCATGTACTATTTCATCACTTTTTCTTGTCCATTTCCTATTTTCTTCTCTTTTCTCTCCTTGTGTTCTTTTTCTTCTTTGAGGTTGTGTTTCGGACTATATATCATGGTCAACACCCATTATATAGTTATGCAAAATGCATCAAGATAAAATTACATCAACTTGTTTCTCATATGATCAAATGGTTCAAAATCTAATACACGAAACCTTTTCTTTAGACTCCCAAAAGCCCGTTTGATTGTTTTTCTTAACTTTGAATACCGATGGTTAAATAATTTCCTTTCATTTCGAGTTTAGCAGTCACTATTCTCACAACCCGAGACATATGAACTTATTTTGCCAATTCCCGATTTGTGACTATCGTGTGCAACCACTTATAGTTCATGGTTAATTAAAAATCAATCATGTCTATAATAGTTTTATCAGAGTAATCTATAACAGAAGCAATTAAAACAAAATATACATTAACTTAAAGCTTAATGCACACATACATAAATGGTATAACAAAAGAGTTGTTACATACACTAAACAATTGTAAATGTTATAGATATTTCCTAGACATTCCAGTGTTTATCAATGTTATGACATAGTCCTTGAGCGTCTGTAACTGGCTACATTGAAGATCAAAAATTGCATATCCAAGGAAGACCAAGCTACATCGAAGCATCCATTGGATTTTTCCCCTAACCAAGGTATACACACACACACACACACACTAGACAGCCCCTAGAAATACATTTATTTCTATTGAATATTGACTTGTTTCAAGGGAGCTTGGAATACCCTTTACTAGTTAAGGGCAATCCGTAGTCCTTGCCCATTTGGACCCATGTCTGGACAACCAAAGACTATCCACGAATAGCTGATTCTATTTGTGGATGGACCTTGTGGAAATCGACCTTAAAAAGGATTAAATTTGGTGTTTCCAAGGCTCCAGTCGACCTACCAAGTGGTCTGGTTGACCGGAGAGGGCGTCTGGTCGAATCCCGATCGACTGAATTGCCCGCCGGTTGCTCAAAACCCGAGTTCAATTTTGAAGCCCTGAGCTCTATTGGTCGACCGAAAGAGATGTCCGGTCGACCAACGGCCCAAAGGGTCGACCGTTTGGTTTTTCCGACCAACCCAAAGGAACAAGCTCTTTGGTCTTTCCGACCGATCCAAAGGAACAAGCTCTTTTGAATTTATAGTCAGTGGGAGTCCACCAGTCGATCGGACAATTGGTCGGTCGACCGACGGACGCGTAAATCACTAACTCTATAAATAGCGTTGAGGTTTATTTTTGCGCAAAACCCACATGAGAATTCTCTCTTTGCGCTAAACTTTCTCTGAGAGTTTTGTTTTCTCTTCCTTAGGCTATAGAATTCCCTCTATAATCTTCTTCCCATGTTTCATTGTAGTGACCCGGACCCAACTAGATTAATTATAAATTAAATTATTAATTTATTAATTATACAATGGGATTTAATGAAAGACCCTAGATAGTATTAGACTGAATAGCAATTAAGAGAAATGAAAGGAAAACTATCTAATTAATTAAAAATTAATATATGGCTGAACATTCAAAACCATATAGGCCAGAACACTTAAGCTAACGAATTAGGCCCAAAACCCAATGTAGAGTCCAATAGGACTTGGACAGATAATTACGTATTTAAATAAGGGTAATTAAGGTAGAAAATCAAACAAAACTAATTCTCTCTACATTTTAAAATTCAAATTAAGATATTCAAATTCAAACAAACCAAAAGTGATAGAGTTATAGTGGGCTAAGTAACTAGGAGAGAGGACAGAGACTGTGTCTCTAGGCTTGGACGTCCAAACAGAGGAGGAGGAAAATTATGGTTTTGGTTCTGCAGAAAGAGAAGATGAGAAGGGCATTAGGGAAGAAAGAAAAAGCTGAGGTAATGGAGACAAAGAGGACAGAGTATTGTAGGAAGAAAAAGGCTAGAGAAAATGAGAAAAATAAAGAAGAGAAAAAGAGAAAGGAGAAAAGAGCTAAAGAAGAATGAAAAAGAAACTGTGGGTATGGGAAGAAACCTAGGAAGGACAAGAAAAAGGAAGAGAGTAAAGAGGAAGAAGAAGTCGGATATGATGATCATGAGGAGAGTGAAGACGATGATGACAATTGACTAGAAGAAGGAGATAGAGGAAAAAATAACACGGATGAGACAACATCTGAAGAGACATGAACTGCTAGAAGAGGATAGAGATTACTATTGAACTAGAAGAGGTAGGGTCTTCTTGTGTTTCTACGATATTTATGTTTATGGATGATTCCAATCCTATAGTTACAGGGTTGATGTATGATCTTGAATGTGAAGCTTATTAGATTAGAGATCTAGTGATGCCATGTTGTTTGTGTGATAATAAACATGCTAGATCTAAATTTCTGTAATTTTGGTGTTCCTTGTGTTCCTATGGATTATGTGTTAATTCTTAGATTTAATGTGATTTTTACTTGTTTTGATCTATAGAATTAATAAGCTATTATGTGTTTGATGTTTGGATCGCTTGAATAATTTTTAGAGATTTAATTATGATTATTTAAACTCTAGAATTAAGTATTTTTAGTATGGGAACGAAACCATAGGTGAAAACCCCGAATTCTGCTAAATTTCTACGTTCGGCAAGAGTGTCGGTAGCTACCGAACACCTATCGAAAATCAGAAAATCAATAGGTTCTCTGGACTTTCTACCAAGGCTCAGTAGCAGTCCTACCGAGAACTTCAGTAGGAGCGTCGGTAGCTACCGAAGTACTGCCAAGGCCTAAACAAGGTCAGATTTCAGGGCCATGTTCCCTAGTGAGTTGTACTCATGCCTGTATTGTGCAAAAGATCTAGATTTGGTCGAATTATGAAAAGTGTAGGAGAAGGTCTAAATTTTAGGATTATTGAACTGATCCGAATTGAATAAGAATTGATATTATATTAAAGATTCAGGATATGATCATAGGACCTAAAAATAGGATTGTTATGATTAGAAATGGTTACTTAGGATTTGATTGGTTGAATGGTGCTTTTAGCATTTGATGTTGACTCATGCTTGACTTGGGTTGACTTGTGTTTGTCTTGTGTTGATTTGATGAAATCTTGTGTGTTGATTAAGGATACAGTGAGTATCCATGTTTATTAATGTTGTTTGTGATTGTTGATTATAACTTGAATTGTGATCTGGATGGATGAACTTCCACCGTGGGTGAAAGTCCCCAAAAGGAAAGGTTGGTAAGGGTGTATTCCATCGTGGGTGAAAGTCCCTAAAGGAAGGTTTAGTAGCATAAGGTGTTTCCAGCCGTGGGTGCAAGCCCCTAAAATGTGAAGGTTCTGATTACAGGTGAGTTTCCACCGTGGGTGAAAGTCCCTAAAGGAATGGTCGTAACTGGTGTATTCCACCGTGAGTGCAAGTCTCTTAAGGAATACGAAAGGTGGCTTTCTACCGTGGGTGCAAGTCCCTAAAAGAGTGGGTTACTAGCATAAGGTGGTTTCCAACTGTTGGTGCAAGCCCCTAAAATGTGATGGTTGCAACAAGTGGGTTCCTCTGTGGGTTCAAGTCTCTAAAAGAATAGGTCAATGATAGGGTATGTTTTAACGTTGGTGCGAGCTCCAAAAAAAATGGGTCATATGGTTGTGAATTGGATTGAGCATAAGATTGGGCTAGGCCTGGTCATACCTGCATTGCATTGCATTGCATTGCATTGCATTGCACTTCATCTCATCTCATAATTGCATCATATATTTGCGTTGCATTACATGTGATGATTGATTGATTGAAATGCATTATCATGGGTAACTTGTGTGGATTGATTGTGATTGTGATTGGTTAATGATTGGTCTTGACAAGGTAGAACCTTGTGGATCATGTGATTGGCTATGAGTGTACTTCCACCGTGGGTGAAAGTCCCTAAAGGAATATTGTGGATTATGTTATTGATTACAGGTGTACTTCCACTGTGGGTGAAAGTCCCTAAAAGAATGTGGATTGATATTGATTGGTTACGGGTGTGTTTTCACCGTGCGTGAAAGTCCCTAAAGGAATGTTTATTGTGATTGTGATTGATTAGGGGTGTACTTTACCGTGGGTGAAAGTCCCTAAAGGAATGTTGATTGTGGTTGTGATTGATTACAGGTGTACTTCACCATGGGTGAAAGTCCCCAAAAGAATGATGGCTGTGACATGGTGGAACCATGTGGTGTTTGTTTGTCCACATAGTGAGACTATGTGTATTATATACGATATTATGATGTGATTACTTGGTTGTAGCATGGTGGAACCATGTAGTGATTATTATGTGTGCTAGTCGTAGCATGGTGGAACCATGTGGACATTGTTATGGAAGATAGTATGATTATGTGTTTGCTATAATCCTTGTGTTGTGTCACATAGTGAAACTATGTGAGAACATGTATGTGTGTTATTTGGAACATGGTAGATCCATGTAGAATCTGGTTGAACATGATAGGATCATGTAGGTTGTATTGGCATAGTGGGACTATGGAGATGGTGAATCATTGACTTGTTATAATGTGATCTTGTGTGGTATCCATGTGAATTCATATAGTGTTGTAATATGCTTACTAATATGTGAGATATTGTATGAAGACATGTTTAACATACATTTTACTTTAATTATTATTTTGACTTGAATTCAACTAGAATTGGGTTGGTTGTGTGGCTGCTTATCCGAATCCCCGTGGTGAATCTGAAGGTTATTCCCTTGGAATCCTCGAGATCCAATATCTCGGATTTTGGGCGTGACATTCATGGCTGTGGCATCCTATGTCAATTGAATTTGAAGAATGATTAAGATCCAACTTCTCATTTGTTGTGTTGATTAGATTAGATTACCTCACACACATGCATCTAGGGTTGTAAGACCCTCATCTCCATTGTGCGTGCATCGACGACATCCAAGGGGAGAGGAGCGAGGAACGTGAGCGAGAAGACGGGGATTCACACTCACATCACCGAACAGACTTCGAAGGTATATCTATAAGTAGTCAATTGATTGTTTTTAATTTAGGTTAAAAACTGTAACAACTTAATTAGGTTGTCGTGAAACCTTGTGTTGGTTGGAGGTGATCCGTTAAACCTCATGATTGGCTTGAGGATTTCTGGTAAAATCCTTGATACGGTTTGGAGGTGAGTTGTAGTGACGAAAACCTACCATAGTGAAATCCTTGAGACTGACGAAAAATCATATATCCTTCAGTTACCGTATAGCTTACCTCTAGGTTCGTAATGCATTCTCACCAATCACATATGCTCTACATCATGCTTAGTACATAATTAGACATAAGAATTACATGATAAAATTAAGTTTAATTATTTAATTACTATTATATAAATTTAATTATGCATACTTATATATAATTATCATTTATATGCATACTTATATATAAATTTAGGTACATCCATCATCTATATTACTATTAGTGTTGATATTGGTTAATATATATTCACTAAGTCAATACGACATTATACATGTAATTATTAAGTTAATTATAATTATCATTTAATTAAATTTTAACTCATTACAACTATAATCTTTCAATGATGTTGAACGCCACGATAAGATGAAAGAAACTCCTTGCAAACATCATATCCTGCGCCAATCAAATAATATTTACCTACAAAGCAAAAATGATATATCAACATTACGAATAACATTTCTCTAAGCTATAATTCATTTACATGATCCAACAAAATACCTTCAGGGACTACGAGTCCATTACACCTTGTCAATGCATCATCCAATATAATTGAATCATTTGTTGAGCCTTCCCAACCCGCAAATATATATGTAAATTTCAAGTCAAAATCGACTGCAATCATGATATTTTGTGTGGTTTTATATTTACGACCACGAAACCGAGCTTGGATATCAATAAGAAGTGATGCAAGAACATGGATGTCGTCTCTCACACCTATGCAATCCTATTATATTCATTGTAACTCAATGAATTAAGCGTAAAAGAAACAAATAGCCACCTACAACATATAAGAAAATTATGTTTTCATAGATTAACTTAAACTAATGCCAATATGTCCGACTATTCTGTATTTTTGGAGGAATTGAACCATTGGGTCGATTACCATCATTATTTAGCCTCAAGATTGCATTTAAAACAATATTTTTTAGCCTCAAGATTGCATTTAAAACAATATTGAAGTACCGCCATACGGTTTCACTAGAATGAAAATGTGGAAAACATTGCCATTCGTTGCTCCACTCAAACATATATAGTCTCCCTCAAATAGTTCTTCTCTTTCAACACGGTAAATAAATTCATTGAATGCCCGCTTCAACGTATGTAGCTATTGTACACATTTATAATCCATTCTATTGATTATACCATCTAAATAATTTTTTCTTTCTTCATCACTGTTTACACGAGGCCCTCTCGGTATATGTTTCAAAGCACGAACTGCAACAATGATTACAATGTTTGTCAGAGTAATCTATAGCGGAAGCAATTAAAACAAAATATACATTAACTTAAAGCTTAATGTACACATACATATATGGTATAACAAATATGTACATTATACAATTGTAAATGTCATAGGTATTTCCTGGACATTCCCAGTGTTTATCAATGTTGAGACATAGTTCTTGAGCGTCTGTAACTGGCTACATTGAAAATCAAAATTTACAGATCCAAGGAAGACCAAGCTACATCGAACCATCCATTGGATTGGTCCCCTAACCAAGGTATGCACACACACACACACACACACACACGCACGCACGCACGCACGCACGCACGCACGCACACACACACACACACTAGACAACCCATAGAAATACATTTATTTCTATTGAATATTGACTTGTTTCAAGGGAGCTTGGAATAACCTTTACTAGTTGAGGGGCAATCCGTGGTCCTTGGCCATCTGGACCCATGTCTGGACAACCAAAGACTACCCACGGATGGCTGATACCATTTGTGGATGGACCTTGTGGAAACTAACCTTAGAAAGAATTAAATTTGGTGATTCCCAAGGCTCCGGTCGACCGACCAAGTGGTTTGGTCGACCGGAGGGGTCGTCCGATCGAATCCCAATCGACTGGATGGCTCGCCGGTTGCTCAAAAACCTAGTTCAGTTTTGAAGCCCTGAGGTCTATTGGTCGACTGGCGGCCCAAAGGGTTGACCAATTGGTCTTTCTGACCAACTCAAAGGAACATGCTCTTTTGAATTTATAGTCAGTGGGAGTCCACTGGTCGATCGGACAATTCGTCGGTCGACTGACGGACGCATAAATCACCAACTCTATAAATAGCATTGAGGGTTATTTTTGCGTAAGACCCACATGAGAATTCTCTCTTTGCCCTAGACTTTCTTTGAGAGCATTTTTCTCTTCCTTAGGCTAGAGAATTCCCTCTCTAATCTTCGTCCCATGTTTCATGGCTATGGCATCTTATGTCAATTGAATTTGAAGAATGATTGAGATCCAAGTTCTTCCCATTTATTGTGTTGCTTAGATTAGATCATCTCACACACACACACATCTAGGGTTGTAAGGCCCCTCATCTCAATTGTGAGTGCATCGACGACATCCAAGCAGAGAGGAGTGAGGAACGTGAGCGAGAAGAGGGGGATTCACACTCACATCACCAGACGGACTTCGAATTGGTATATTTATAAGAAGTAATCCATTTATTGTTTTTAATTTAGGTTAAAAACTGTAATAGCTTAATTAGGTTGTCGTGAAACCTTGTGTTGGTTGGAGGTGATCCGTTAAACCTCATGTTTGGCTTGAGGATTTTTAGATTTCTAGTAAAATCCTTGATACGGTTTGGAGGTGAGCCATAGTGATGAAAACCTACCATAGTGAAATCCTTGAGACCGGCGGAAAATCATTTATTTCCTTCTATATCCTTCAGTTACTGTATAGCTTACCTCTTGGTTCGTAATGCATTCTCACCAATCACATGTGCTCTACATCATGCTTAGTACATAATTAGACTTAAGAATTACATGATAAAATTAAGTTTAATTATTTAATTACTAATCATATATACACATTTATATGTATACTTAATTTTAAATTTAGGTACATCCATCATCTATATTACTATTAGTGTTGATATTGGTTAATATATATTCACTAAGTAAATACTACATTAGTTAATTATAATTATCATTTAATTAAATTTTAACTCATGACAACTATAGTGTTTCAATGATATTGAACGCCATGATAAGGTGGAAGAAACTCCTTGCAAACATCATATCCTGCGTCAATCAAATAATATTTACCTATAGAGCAAAAATGATTTATCAACATTTTGAATAACATTTGTCTAATCTATAATTCATTTACATGATCCAACAAAATACCTTTAGGGACTACGAGTCCATTACACCTTGTCAATGCATCATCCAATATAATTGAATCATTTGCAGAGCCTTCCCAACCCGCAAGTACATATGTAAATTTCAAATCAAAATTGACTGCAATCATGACATTTTGTGTGGTTTTATATTTATGACCACGAAACCAAGCTTGGATATCAATAAGAAGTGATGCACGAACATGGGTGTCGTCTATCACACCTATGCAATCCTATTATATTCATTGTACCTCAAGGAATTAAGCCTAAAAGAAACAAATTACCTTATACTAATGCCAATATGTCCAGGGGCGAAGCTAGAAAAACATTCTTGGGGGGCCAAAGTGTATTAAAGTAAAAATTAAATGGAAAGTAAAAAAGAGAAGAAAAAAAAGATATTTTTTAATAACCAAATAGCAAATTTAATATAATTATTTATCATACAAATAAAAATTTATCAAATCATAAAACTAATATCAAGACTAATAAAATAATGTACACAATATCATTAATTTTATATGCTAACTAGTAATACAGAAATTAACAAATTAAAATTATATAAAATATAAGATAATTTTAATTTTAATATAATAACAATAATAATAATAATAATAATAATAATAATAATAATAATAATAAGTATTATTATTATTATTATTGTTATTATTATTATTGTTATTAGTATCACCCTCACCATTGTTATTAGTTAAAAAAAATGAAAGATAAAAAGGCAAAGACATCTTGGACGCCTTCACTTCAATAGATTTTTTAGAACTCTTTTTTTTTTTTTTTAACTAAATGTTAAGTTAGAAAAATGCACATATTTGGGGTCTAGTAATTTCAACTAGGAGATTATATGTAATATGTTTGAAATAAATAACTATTGGAGGGATCTTATAATAGATATTTTAGGTTATTTGATAAACATTTTGGGGATGTATGTAATATTTTTGAAATAAAAACTATGATAAGAACCTCTGTTATTTTATAAAAAGGGTCAAATGTAATATTTTA
Organism: Pachysandra terminalis; assembly: GCA_031762675.1. Classification (NCBI taxonomy): domain Eukaryota; kingdom Viridiplantae; phylum Streptophyta; class Magnoliopsida; order Buxales; family Buxaceae; genus Pachysandra; species Pachysandra terminalis. Next base: position 1,125 of record JAUPMG010040869.1, on the reverse strand, counting down.
AAATAAAAATTGTTACAAAGATTACAAAATATAGATATTCTAAATAATTTATAAGAATTTTGGGGGGCCAAATGTAATATTTTTGAAATAAAAAATTATTGTAAGGGCTAAAATGTAGATACTCTAAGCAAGTTATAAGAATTTCGGGGGGGCCATGGCCACCCCTATCTCCGCCACTGAATATGTCCGACTATTCTATATTTTTGGAGGAGTTGAACCATTGGATCGATTAACATCATTTTTTAGCCTCAAGATTGCATTTAAACAATATTGAAGTACTGCCATACAATTTCACTAGAATGAAAATATGGACAACTAATAACCCGATTTCTTATATTATGCCCAATAGTGTGGAGAAACATTGCCAATTGTTACTCCACTGAGGCATATATAGTCTCCCTCAAATAGTTCTTCTCTTTCAACAAAGTACGGTGTCGTTTGGCTCCCAATTTCAGAACTCATTCCAGGGCTTGGAACTCATTCCAAGCCCTATAATGAGTTTTGACAAAAAATCAAGCGTTTGGTTAGCAAGCCTTGGAATGAGTTTTTCGGAATGAATTTTGAAAAATACACATGACCTCAAAATCAGGTTCAGACTCCAGACCTATTTTTAGATTTTAAGAATGAAATTTGCATTTTGATGGCAAATTTGCAAATACCAAGAGACCCCTTAACACCACCACCACCTACACCACCAACACCACCACCACCACACCCCCACCCCCCCCCCCACCCCCACCACACCCACCCCACCATCACCACCTACCCCACCACCACCTTTGAAAAGGATATAAATGTGCAAAACTCTTTCTAGTAAATGTTAACCAAACATCTATTTACGTTGGAACTCATTTTGTAATGTGCTAACCAAACACAAGCAAGAAACCTTAAAAATGAGTTCCTTGAATGGGTTTCATGAACGAGTTCTTGGAATGAGTTCCTGATTCCAGAATGGGAGCCAAACAACACCTTACTAAGGTGTCGTTTGGCTCCCATTTTCGGAACTCATTTCAGGGTTTGGAATGAGTTTTGACAAAAAAAATGGACATTTGGTTAGCAAGCCTTGGAATGAGTTTTTCAGAATGAGTTTTGAAAAATACACATGACCTCAAAATCAGGTCCAAA